>CM033630.1:779843-789843 GCA_019453435.1 Rhinogobius similis | reverse complement strand
CACGTGTGCACGGGACAGACCTGTGTCCCACGTGTGAGCGGGACAGACCTGTGTCCCACGTGTGCACGGGACAGACCTGTGTCCCACGTGTGCACGGGACAGACCTGTGTCCCACGTGTGCACGGGACAGACCTGTGTCCCACGTCTGCACGGGACAGACCCGTGTCCCACGTCTGCACGGGACAGACCTGTGGGACAGACCTGCGTCCCTTCTCTGCGTGGGACAGACCGTGTCCCTTCTCTGGGCGGGACAGGGGGCAGCCTTCCTTGTTTCATGTCCTGAGCCCGTGGCCCTCGTCTCAGACTCTGGTCACATGAGTCTGATGTGAGTCACTCAGAGCTAACCACTGCCACAGCCTGAATGAAGCAGAGTGTGAGATAAACACAGGGAGTGGGTGCTCCCCCAGCCCCAGGCTCCCCCCTGGTCGTCCCCCCGGGTCGTCCCCCCCTGGTCGTCCCCCCCGGGTCGTCCCCCCCTGGTCCTCCCCCCTGGTCGTCCCCCCTGGTCGTCCCCCCCTGGTCCTCCCCCCGGGTCGTCCCCCCCTGGTCCTCCCCCCTGGTCGTCCCCCTGGTCGTCCCCCCCTGGTCGTCCCCCCCTGGTCGTCCCCCCCTGGTCGTCCCCCCCGGGTCGTCCCCCCCTGGTCCTCCCCCCTGGTCGTCCCCCCCTGGTCCTCCCCCCTGGTCGTCCCCCGGTGGCTCCTGTGGGTTCATTCATTCTTTCCTTCAGTTCATTCACATCATCACCCATGACATCAGACCTCCCCCCCTACACCTCCCCCTCCACAGCCCCCTCTCCTCTGTCCTCCCCCTCTACACTCTCCTCCCCCTCCACAGCCCCCTCTCCTCTGTCTTCCCCTCTACACCTCCCCCTCCACAGCCCCCTCTCCTGTCCTCCCCCTCTACACTCTCCTCTGTCCTCCCCCTCTCCTCACACTGTACAGTGTAGAAGGAGGAGGTTCTACACAGTAGGGCTGGTCCTGCACCTTCAACTTCTCCCTCTCCTCCCCCTCTCCCCTCCCCTCCCCTCCTCTCCCCTCCATAGCATCCTCCTCTCTCTCACCTCGTCTGTCTCCTCTTCAGTTTGTACACCCCCCCTCCCTCCCCCCTCAGCTCTTGTTCGGTGTGTCAGGGGCAGGTCTTCTCTCCTCTCCTCTGTCTCTCCTCTCTCCTGCTCTCTCTCCCTCCCTCTCTCTCTCCTCTCCCCCCTCCCCCTCCTCCCCCTCCTCCCCCCTCAGCTCTTGTTCAGTGTGTCAGGGGCAGGTCTTCTCTCCTCTCTTCTCTGTCTCTCCTGTCTCTCCCTCTCTTCTCCCCCTCCCCCCTCCCCTCCCCTCCTCTCCCCTCAGCTCTTGTTCGGTGCGTTAGGGGCAGGTCTTCTCTCCTCTCTCCTCTGTCTCTCCTCTCTCCTGCTCTCTCTCCCTCCCTCTCTCTCTCCTCTCCCCCCTCCCCCTCCTCCCCCTCCTCCCCCCTCAGCTCTTGTTCGGAGTGTTTCTGCCTCACTCCTGGTTCTGATTCTGGGATGAAGTGAGACTCGGCTGCTGCTCTCAGGACGTCCAGGTAAGACTCTCTCTTCAGTTCATGTGTCAGAGACATTTTTACAAAACAACCTTCAACCTTCAACCTTCAACCTTCAACCTTTTTGTAGTAAAAGTTCTAACTGGACCAGTTCACAGGGAATTCTAGACTAAATGAACTGTTGAATTTAAATCCCATTGACGACCTTCTGATGGCTCTGACATCTCTGGGGGATGAGCTGGAGTCCACTGCTCAGCCATTACTGTTTAATCATTCTTTTTTTCATAATAAACTTGTAAAACAATTATTTCTAATGTTTATCTAATAAGCCTCTTATTTCACTTTTATTTTTAACCAAAGGTTGAAATAAGGCGACCAAAGGCTTCGAGGTGGAGAACATTTATGAATGAAGCGTTTGTTTTAGAGTCTGTATCGTATAATTAATTATTACAAATCTCAACATAGAACTGTTATTTAAAGTGGACCAGACACGATGGGTGGACCACCCGCTGCTGTGCACACTGTCCACTTTAAACCTGTTTAAATGATGGAGCCGTGTTTCAGTCTAGACTCTTGTCGTGTTCTGTTTTACACCTTTTTCATCCTCAGTCGTTCCATGTGAATCCAGATTTTCTCATTAGAGCTTTGACACCACTTCCTGTTGTGAATTGGAGCGTCTGCAGTAAAGTCAGACCAAACCACAAGAACTCTTTACGTTGTTTAAATTGTTTAAATTGTTTAAATACACGTTTGTGCCTCACGATGAACAAGCCCTGGACCATTTCATTTAATCCTGTTGTTACGGAAACACGAGAAAAACACGAGGAAAACCTGATTTAAAAATGTGATGATGTGACAACCTGAACGCTCAAGGGCACCACTGCAGTCAGAGGTTCAATCTGAGCTACTGCCACCTGCAGGTCAAACCAACACCAGACCAGGGCCAAAAACAACCACCACACACCTAGTGCTCACCACAGACTCACACCTAGTGCTTACCACAGACTCACACCTAGTGCTCACCACAGACTCACACCTAGTGCTCACCACAGACTCACACCTAGTGCTTACCACAGACTCACACCTAGTGCTTACCACAGACTCACACCTAGTGCTCACCACAGACTCACACCTAGTGCTTACCACAGACTCACACCTAGTGCTCACCACAGACTCACACCTAGTGCTTACCACAGACTCACACCTAGTGCTGTGCACCACAGACAGCTGAGCCACTCGTAGCAGGATCATAACATGCAGCAAACACTCTCTCCTGACAGACAGTTCAAACATGGCTGTTGCACAGTCTGAGCCGACAAGACAAACGACCCTGACGACAAACGACCCTGATGGCAAACGACCCTGACGACAAACGACCCTGACGACAAACGACCCTGACGACAAACGACCCTGACGACAAACGACCCTGATGGCAAACGACCCTGACGACAAACGACCCTGACGACAAACGACCCTGACTGCTTTTGGTTGACACTTGACTTGGTCTGAACAGTGACCTCTCAGGGGAAGGACGTTTGGGTCGTCCACATTTCAACGAGTAAAATACAGTGACCCCACTGCGGGAAAAGACGGGACAAAACTGGGTCAAGAATAGGTTTGGATTTACAGTCTGGAGTAAGTTTGGGTTTAGAGTCTGGAGCAGGTCTTGGTTTAGAGTCTGGGGCAGGTTTAGAGTCTGGAGCAGGTTTAGAGTCTGGAGCAGGTTTAGAGTCTGGGGCAGGTTTAGAGTCTGGAGCAGGTCTTGGTTTAGAGTCTGGAGCAGGTTTAGAGTCTGGAGCAGGTTTAGAGTCTGGAGCAGGTTTAGAGTCTGGAGCAGGTTTAGAGTCTGGAGCAGGTTTAGAGTCTGGAGCAGGTTTAGAGTCTGGAGCAGGTTTAGAGTCTGGAGCAGGTTTAGAGTCTGGAGCAGGTTTAGAGTCTGGAGCAGGTTTAGAGTCTGGAGCAGGTTTAGAGTCTGGAGCAGGTTTAGAGTCTGGAGCAGGTTTAGAGTCTGGAGCAGGTTTAGAGTCTGGAGCAGGTTTAGGAGTCTGGAGCAGGTCTTGGTTTATAGTCTGGTGCATGTTTAGAGTCTGTAGCAGGTTTAGAGTCTGGAGCAGGTTTAGAGTCTGGAGCAGGTCTTGGTTTAGAGTCTGGAGCAGGTTTAGGAGTCTGGAGCAGGTTTGGGTTTAGAGTCTGGAGCAGGTTTAGAGTCTGGAGCAGGTCTTGGTTTAGAGTCTGGAGCAGGTTTAGAGTCTGGAGCAGGTTTAGAGTCTGGAGCAGGTTTAGAGTCTGGAGCAGGTTTAGAGTCTGGAGCAGGTTTAGAGTCTGGAGCAGGTTTAGAGTCTGGAGCAGGTCTTGGTTTAGAGTCTGGAGCAGGTTTAGAGTCTGGAGCAGGTTTAGAGTCTGGAGCAGGTTTAGAGTCTGGAGCAGGTCTTGGTTTAGAGTCTGGAGCAGGTTTAGAGTCTGGAGCAGGTCTTGGTTTAGAGTCTGGAGCAGGTTTAGAGTCTGGAGCAGGTTTAGAGTCTGGAGCAGGTTTGGGTTTAGAGTCTGGAGCAGGTTTAGAGTCTGGAGCAGGTTTGGGTTTAGAGTCTGGAGCAGGTTTAGAGTCTGGAGCAGGTCTTGGTTTAGAGTCTGGAGCAGGTTTAGAGTCTGGAGCAGGTTTAGAGTCTGGAGCAGGTTTAGAGTCTGGAGCAGGTTTAGAGTCTGGAGCAGGTCTTGGTTTAGAGTCTGGAGCAGGTTTAGAGTCTGGAGCAGGTCTTGGTTTAGAGTCTGGAGCAGGTTTAGAGTCTGGAGCAGGTTTAGAGTCTGGAGCAGGTTTAGAGTCTGGAGCAGGTCTTGGTTTAGAGTCTGGAGCAGGTTTAGAGTCTGGAGCAGGTTTGGGTTTAGAGTCTGGAGCAGGTTTAGAGTCTGGAGCAGGTCTTGGTTTAGAGTCTGGAGCAGGTTTAGAGTCTGGAGCAGGTTTGGGTTTAGAGTCTGGAGCAGGTTTAGAGTCTGGAGCAGGTCTTGGTTTAGAGTCTGGAGCAGGTTTAGAGTCTGGAGCAGGTTTAGAGTCTGGAGCAGGTCTTGGTTTAGAGTCTGGAGCAGGTTTAGAGTCTGGAGCAGGTTTAGAGTCTGGAGCAGGTTTAGAGTCTGGAGCAGGTTTAGAGTCTGGAGCAGGTCTTGGTTTAGAGTCTGGAGCAGGTTTAGAGTCTGGAGCAGGTCTTGGTTTAGAGTCTGGAGCAGGTTTAGAGTCTGGAGCAGGTTTAGAGTCTGGAGCAGGTTTAGAGTCTGGAGCAGGTTTAGAGTCTGGAGCAGGTCTTGGTTTAGAGTCTGGAGCAGGTTTAGAGTCTGGAGCACGTCGGGGAAGTCGGGGGCGCAGTGGAGTATTTGCTGTGGAGGCAGATTCCTGTGGCTCTCGCCGCAGTCTCCCTCTTCATCATGAGATCATCATTAAACAGACCTCAGACTGTGGAAGTGGAAAATGTACATCTCATACAGAGTTAGACCTGGTTTAGTCCTCACTCTACACCGGGTTCAGACCTCGTCTAAACCTGACCCGGACTTCCATTCATGTCCAATTCAGACCAAAATGGAGTCCTGGTCTGGTCCTGTTCTGGTCTGGGACCAGGCTGTGGGACGGTCCTGGTCTGGTCTCTGGTCTCTGGTCTAGTCTTGGTCCTGGTCCTGGTCCTGGTTCTGGTCCTGGTCTGGTCCTGGTCCTTGTTGTGTATTTTCCATGTTACTTGTGGAAACACTGAACAGTTTATGGAGCTTCAGCCCAGCATCGTTCACAAACAGGAGCCGGGACGGGCCTGGGGTGGTCTGTATCCTGCTGTGGGACGGGCCTGGGGTGGTCTGTATCCTGCTGTGGGACGGGCCTGGGGTGGTCTGTATCCTGCTGTGGGACGGGCCTGGGGTGGTCTGTATCCTGCTGTGGGACAGGCCTGGGGTTGTCTGTATCCTGCTGTGGGACGGGCCTGGGGTGGTCTGTATCCTGCTGTGGGACGGGCCTGGGGTGGTCTGTATCCTGCTGTGGGACAGGCCTGGGGTGGTCTGTATCCTGCTGTGGGACGGGCCTGGGGTGGTCTGTATCCTGCTGTGGGACAGGCCTGTGTCCAGGTCTCGTCCTGTGGGTAAACAAACCTCTTCTGCGATGAGTCTCCGACCTCTGCACAACTCTTGGACAAGGTCCTGGTTCGGGCTTCTTACGGGCCCGGTTCAGTCCTCGTATGGGCCTTGTACGGGCCCGGTTCAGTCCTCGTATGGGCCTTGTACGGGCCCGGTTCAGTCCTCGTATGGGCCTTGTACGGGCCCGGTTCGGGCCTTGTACGGGCCCGGTTCGGTCCTCGTACGGGCCTGGTTCTGGCCTGGTTCGGTCCTGGTTCGGTCCTGGTTCCGTCCTCGTTAGGGGACTGGTTCGGTCCTGGTTCTGGCCTGGTTCGGGACTGGTTCGGTCCTGATTCTGCCCTGGTTCCGTCCTGGTTCTGGTCCTGGTTCCGTCCTGGTTCTGGCCTGGTTCGGTCCTGGTTCAGTCCTCGTTAGGGCCTGGTTCGGTCCTGGTTCCGTCCTGGTTCTGGCCTGGTTCGGTCCTGGTTCAGTCCTCGTTAGGGCCTGGTTCGGTCCTGGTTCAGTCCTCGTTAGGGCCTGGTTCGGTCCTGGTTCCGTCCTGGTTCTGGCCTGGTTCCGTCCTGGTTCTGGCCTGGTTCGGTCCTGGTTCAGTCCTCGTTAGGGCCTGGTTCGGTCCTGGTTCAGTCCTCGTTAGGGCCTGGTTCGGTCCTGGTTCCGTCCTGGTTCTGGCCTGGTTCCGTCCTGGTTCTGGCCTGGTTCGGGCCTGGTTCAGTCCTCGTTAGGGCCTGGTTCGGTCCTGGTTCCGTCCTGGTTCTGGCCTGGTTCGGTCCTGGTTCTGGCCTGGTTCCGTCCTGGTTCCGTCCTCGTTAGGGGACTGGTTCGGTCCTGGTTCGGGCCTGGTTCGGTCCTGGTTCAGTCCTCGTTAGGGGACTGGTTCGGTCCTGGTTCTGGCCTGGTTCGGTCCTGGTTCGGGCCTGGTTCTGGCCTGGTTCCGTCCTGGTTCTGGCCTGGTTCGGGCCTGGTTCAGTCCTCGTTAGGGCCTGGTTCGGTCCTGGTTCGGTCCTGGTTCGGTCCTGGCTCGGGCCTGGTTCTGGCCTGGTTCAGGCCTGGTTCTGGCCTGGTTCTGGCCTGGTTCGGTCCTCGTACGGGCCTGGTTCGGTCCTCGTATGGGCCTTGTACGGGCCTGGTTCGGTCCTCGTACGGGCCTGGTTCAGGCCTGGTTAGGGCCCGGTTCGGTCCTCGTACGGGCCTGGTTCTGGCATGGTTCGGTCCTGGTTCTGGCCTGGTTCTGGCCTGATTCGGGCCTGGTTCGGGCCTGGTTGGGGCCTGGTTCTGGCCTGGTTCTGGCCTGTTTCGGGCCTGGTTCGGGCCTGGTTGGGGCCTGGTTCTGGCCTGGCTCGGGCCTGGTTCAGGCCTGGTTCTGGCCTTATACGGGCCTGGTTCTGGCCTGGCTCGGGCCTGGTTCTGGCCTGGTTCGGGCCTGGTTCTGGCCTGGTTCTGGCCTGGTCCTGGCTCTGGCCTGGTTCGGGCCTGGTTCGGTCCTGGTTCTGGCCTGGTTCGGGCCTGGTTCAGTCCTCGTTAGGGCCTGGTTCAGGCCTGGTTCTGGCCTGGTTCAGGCCTGGTTCGGGCCTGGTTCGGGTCTGGTTCTGGCCTGGTTCGGGCCTGGTCCTGCTCAGGTTGTCCATAATCCCACACATGGTCTTGTTTGTTCACAGCGGAGCTTTGGTGAGTGAAGATGAGAGTCCTGGTCCTCCTGGTGCTTCTCTCTCTGGGCTGGTCCAGCCCACATGAGCCTCGGCCCGTTCTGGACCTGATCCGGGACTATGAGACCCTGATGGCCGACCAGGGGCAGGAGCTGGTCACGGAGGAGACGGAGGAGGACAGGGGCGCAGCGGGAGACGAGGGGGAGGACATGATGGCCGATGATGACGACGATGATGATGATGACGATGATGACGATGACTATGACGATGAGGACTGCCCGTCGGGATGCCGCTGTTCCCCTGGAGTGGTGCAGTGCTCGGACAAAGGTACCACAGTCTGGGCTCAGCTGGAGGCCCGTTCTGTGAGTTTGTTTGGGTTCGCTCTGGTTTCTCCATCGACATAAAACATGTTCAGAGCTGGAGCTGAGCCTCAGGCGCTGCTGACAGAGCTAACCTCGGCTCATCAGATTTATGTCAAACATAAATAAAACATATATATCTTCAAACATAATGCAGCAATAATTAAGGAATACAGTCAACACTCCCTTTGAGACAAACTGAAATGGAAACAGAAGTCTTTTAAATCCTTCTCCTAAAGCTGTTTCTCTCACACGTCTGTCACTTCAAACACGTCCGTTTTAGTCCAGAACTTAACGTACAATTAAATATTGAAGCCCATTCAGCCAGCAGTGCACTCTGTGTGCAGATGGGTCAAATGCAGAAACATTCTCTACAGCAACAATTAACTCTCAGTAAAACGAGGGACTTCTGATGAGTCCACATTAAACACCAACCATTGAGATCATCTTCACCTGGACTTACAGACTTTTAGGACAAAGACAATAGCATCATTAAATCAAACAAACAAACTAGTCTGATTTTCATCAATAATACACTTTATTCATAAAGATTCTCTCTCTAGAAGCCTTCAGTCCCATATGTCATATTTTAAAAATTCTCAGTGTATAACAGACATAATTGTTTAAACTGTTCACAGCTCCTTGAGTTCAGGCCAGAGCCCGTTTCTCAAGGACAAATATTCTGCATTTTTCATTTTGTTTTTATCCTTTAAACACGCCCTTGGGTGCCATCTCATGTAAAAAAAAAAAAAATTAAAAAAAAAGTTTCTTATTCATCCAATGACTTTTCTTATGAGCCAGAATGAAATGAGTGCATCCAGCCAGCAGATGGCGCTGAAAAGACGTCATTGTGCTGCAGCAGTGATCGTGTTTAGAGGCAGAAATGCTCAGAACGGCGGAACATTCTCTGATAAATGATTTATGAAGTTTGAAAATACGCCCCGGATAGAAGGGGTTTGCAGGACGTGTGTTTGACGCTCAGAGGGAGAGGATTTTCTAAACATAAACATTCACTACAACAGAGTGAGTCCAGCTGAATGTGACTCCAGTGAGTTTTTGATGAAGAACAGGGTTAAAACAGAGTTAAAAGATTAAAAAAGTCCCAGGCAGAACGTGTCCTTTAAGAACGACAAGTGTCTGAAGAGCCGCCTCATTCAAACGGTTTATTTATGAGAAAAGGGACACTGCATTAATGAACATCAAACAAAGTAAATGTGTCGTCAGTCGAGCTGAAGTCCAAGAGGAGCAGAGCATTACATGAGACAGATGTTTATGACTTTAGACTGTATTTCTGAGAAGGCGCAGTGAGAGTTTGAGGAAGTGTCTCTACGTTTACAGAGAATCATCCATCACTGATTGTTTTGTCGGACAGACGGACGTCGTGAGCGGAGGATACGATCATAAGTCCATGTGTTGAGACGTCGATGTGTAATAACTGAAGTCATACTCCCACATTACTTTACTTCACTTTTTAACGTTTTCCTCGTCCTGTTAAAGCAGCTGGACCTCAATAATCATTAAATCAACTTATCGTTCAATATATGAGAGAAATAACTCAGTATTTAATCTGGGAACTATTTCTTTGTACATCTCTCTCTCTCTCTGTGTACATCTCTGTGTCTCTGTACATCTCTGTGTCTCTGTGTACATCTCTCTCTCTCTCTCTGTGTACATCTCTCTCTCTCTCTGTGTACATCTCTGTGTCTCTGTACATCTCTGTGTCTCTGTGTACATCTCTGTACATCTCTGTGTACATCTCTATGTCTCTGTGTACATCTCTGTATGTCTCTGTGTACATCTCTGTGTCTCTGTGCACAGGTCTGATCTCAGTCCCAGAGAAGATCCCTCTGGACACAGTGATGCTGGATCTACAGAACAATGACATCACTCAAGGTCAAGGAGGACGACTTTAAAAAGGCTCTCACCGGGCTCTGGGTGAGAACTAAACCAGGTCCAACTAAACCTGACGCATACTCTTTTTATGATCTCAGTGTCACTGAGCCGTGAATGCGCAGGCAAATGTGGTTTCATTCATTTACACTTCCAAAACATGACTAAGACACGAGACTCTACACCAGATGAAGATGGACCCAAGGTAAAAAGGCTCATATCTGCCTGCTCTGTGTTGTTGCTCCAGGGCCTGTTCCTAGCAACAATAACGCGCTGTCTCCACAAGAGTCCACCTCGGAGCCTTCAGAGAACCTGCACAGACTCAAGCTGCTGTATCTGTCCTACAACTCTCTGGACAGAAGTGCCGGGCCCAACCTGCCCTCGAACCTGTCCGGAGCTGCGCTTCCCACGAGAACAAGATCCACCGCGATCAAGAAGGACGCTGCTCAAAGGCGCCTCAAGCGCAAACTCAACGTGGCTGGGTGAGGAGAG
>CM033630.1:712516-779743 GCA_019453435.1 Rhinogobius similis | reverse complement strand
GGACCGGGACTGATACTGGACCAGGACTGAGACCAGGACAAGACCAGGACTGAGACTGGACTGAGACTGAGACCAGGACTGAGACTGGACCGGGTCTGAGACTGAGACTGGGACTGAGACCAGGACTGGACTGGGACTGGACTGGGACTGAGACTGAGACTGGGACTGAGACTGGACCGGGACAGAGACTGGACCAGGACTGAGACCAGGACAAGACCAGGACTGAGACTGGACCAGGACTGAGACTGGACCAGAGCAGGACTAAACAAAGGTCTAAACTTGGATTAAAATAAGACTCATCTAGAGCTAAATCAGGACTAAACCAATGAACTATGACTAGACCAGAACTAAACCAGGACTGAACCAGGGTCTAAACTGGAACTAAACCAGGGCTGAACCAGGGTCTAAACTGGAACTAAACCAGGGCTGAACCAGGGTCTAAACTGGAACTAAACCAGGGCTGAACCAGGGTCTAAACTGGAACTAAACCAGGGCTGAACCAGGGTCTAAACTGGAACTAAACCAGGGCTGAACCAGGGTCTAAACTGGAACTAAACCAGGGCTGAACCAGGGTCTAAACTGGAACTAAACCAGGGCTGAACCAGGGTCTAAACTGGAACTAAACCAGGGCTGAACCAGGGTCTAAACTGGAACTAAACCAGGAGTAAACCACAATTAACCAGGACCAGAACCAGAACACATTTGCACACAGACCACATCAAAACCCGGACTAAACCGGAATTAAACCATGTGTTAAACCTGGACTAGACCAAGACCAAAGGACAACACCAAGTCCGGACTGAAACCAGGACCAAACTGAGACTAGAACAGGAACTAAACCAAGGCAAGAACCAGGACTGTCCCTCGTCCAGCGCTGGAACAAGACCAGAACAAGGACTTAACTGGGTCTAAACCAGGACCAGAACCAGGACTAAACCAGGACCAGGACCAGAACCTAAACCAGGTCTAAACCAGGACCAGATTCAAGACAAGTTCAGAGCCACAAAGCAGCTTCAAACAGAAGTACAACTGGTCTAAAGGGTCTAAACCAGGACAAGAGAAGAAGATCAATCTGCAGAGCCACCATCGAACCTGAACAACGACGACAGTTTTATGGGAAACATAATCACGCCTGAAATAGTTTGAATAAAACATAATCGATTTGAAAAGACTGTTTTTGTGTGTTTTGTAAATGTCTGAGTAAAAGCCTGAGCTCTGGATTAGAGCTCGGGCTCAGTCATGATCACCGTCTGACACTTTTATGAAAACAAATCCCAAACGTGCTGCACTTTGGAACGAGGAGCTGCTGGTTCTGTTTCACACCAGGAGCTCTGGATGTGGGTCCAGGCCCGGCACAGAGTGAACCTGAACACTGGAGCTTCATAAAGTTTCTGGAGGATTCATAAAGTACAGATGTAGAAACTATTGTCTCAAAGGAAATGAATGAACGGTCCTTAAAGTTTGTTAAAGAGAGAAGAGTTTAAGAGAAACGTCTGAAGGTCGTCCTGAGCTGCTGTTTATGGATCGTCTGAACTAGAGCCAGAATCAAACCTCACATTGTCCTCGAGTGAGAGTGTGTGTGTGCACAGACGTTTGGCCCGTGTGTGCACAGACGTTTGGCCCGTGTGTACAGACGTTTGGCCCGTGTGTACAGACGTTTGGCCCGTGTGTGCACAGACCCGTGTGTGCACAGACGTTTGGCCCGTGTGTGTACAGACGTTTGGCCCGTGTGTGTACAGACGTTTGGCCCGTGTGTGTACAGACGTTTGGCCCGTGTGTACAGACGTTTGGCCCGTGTGTACAGACGCGTTTGCTCCGTGTGTGTACAGGCGTTTGGCCCGTGTGTGGCTGAACGTTTAACCCATGTGTACAGACGTTTGGCCCGTGTGTGTACAGACGTTTGGCCCATGTGCACAGACGTTTGGCCCGTGTGTGCACAGACGTTTTGGCCGTGTGGCGCAGGCGTTTGGCCCGTGTGTGCACAGGCGTTTTAACCACGTGTGTACAGGCGTTTGGCCCGTGTGTACAGGCGTTTGGCCGATGTGTGTACAGGCGTTTGGCCCGTGTGCACAGGCGTTTGGCCGTCTTCGTGGCCTGGGCGTTTGTGATGTGTGTACAGGCGTTTGGCCGATGTGTGTGTACAGGCGTTTGGCCCGTGTGCACAGGCGTTTGGCGTGTGTGTGTACAGGCGTTTGGCCGATGATGTGTGCACAGACGTTTGGCCCGCGTCTGTGTACAGGCCACGTTTGGCCCGTGTGTGTACAGACGCGTTTGGCCCGCGTGTGCACAGACGCGTTTGGGCGTGTGTGTACAGACGTTTGGCCCGTGTGTGCACAGGCGTTTGGCCCGATGTACGAGCGTTTGGCCCGTGTGTGCACAGACCGTGTGTGCACAGGCGTTTGGCCGATGTGTGTACAGACGCGTTTGGCCCGTGCTGTACAGGCGTTTGGCCCGTCAGCGTGTACAGGCGTTTGGCCGTGTGTACAGGCGTTTGGCCCGTGTGTACGAGCGTTTGGCCATCTGTGTACAGGCGTTTGGCCCGTGTGTGTACAGGCGTTTGGCCCGTGTGTGTACAGGCGTTTGGCCCATGTGCACAGACGTTTGGCCCGTGTGTGCACAGAGCGTTTGGCCCGTGTGTGTACAGGCGCGTTTGGCCCGTGTGCCTGCACAGGCGTTTGGCCCGTGTGCGTACAGGCGTTTGGCCCGTGTGTGCACAGAGCGTTTGGCCGTATTGTACAGGCGTTTGGCCCGATGTGTGTACAGGCGTTTGGCCGATGTGTGTACAGAGCGTTTGGCCCGTGTGCACAGGCGTTGGCCCGTGTGTGTACAGGCGTTTGGCCCGTGTGTACAGAGGCGTTTGGCCGTGTGTGTGTACAGAGCGTTTGGCCCGTGTGCACAGGCGTTTGGCCGTGTGTGTACAGGCGTTTGGCCCGTGTGTGCACAGGCGTTTGGCCCGATGTGTGTACAGGCGTTTGGCCGATGTGTGTACGGAGCGTTTGGCCCGTGTGCGCAGGCGTTTGGCCCGTGTGTGTACCGCAGGCACGTTTGGCCCGTGTGTGTACAGGCGTTTGGCCCGTGTGTGTACAGGCGTTTGGCCGTGTGCACAGGCGTTTGGCCGTGTGTGCACAGGCGTTTTGGCCGATGTGTGTACAGGCGTTTGGCCCGATGTGTGTGAGGCGTTTGGCCGTGTGTACCCAGAGCGTTTGGCCCGTGTGTGCACAAACGCGTTTGGCCGTGTGTGCACAGGCGTTTGGCCGATGTGTGCACAGGCGTTTGGCCGTGTGTGCACAGAGCGTTTGGCCCGATGTGCTGAGCGTTTGGCCCGTGTGTGCACAGACGTTTGGCCGTGTGTTGTACAGGCGTTTGGCCGATGTGTACAGACCCGTGTGTGTGTACAGACGCGTTTGGCCCAGTGTTGTGCACAGGCCACGTTTGGCCCGTGTGTGTACAGGCGTTTGGCCGATGTGTACAGACCCGTGTAATACGCAGAGAGCGTTTGGCCCGTGTGTGTACAGACGGCGTTTGGCCGTGTGTACAGACCGTGTGTGTACAGGCGTTTGGCCCGTGTGTGCACAGGCGTTTGGCCCGATGTTGTGCACAGACGCGTTTGGCCCGTGCACAGACGCGTTTGGCCCGTGTGTGCACAGACGCGTTTGGCCCGTGTGTACAGACGTTTGGCCCGTGTATTGCACAGACGTTTGGCCCCGTGTGTGCACAGACGTTTGGCCCGATATTATTGTATTTGAACGTTTGGCCGATGTTGTGTACAGACGTTTGGCCCGTGTGTGCACAGACGTTTGGCCCGTGTGTGTACAGACGTTTGGCCCGTGTGCACAGACGTTTGGCCCGTGTGTGTACAGACGTTTGGCCCGTGTGTGCACAGACGTTTGGCCCGTGCCTGTGGAGCGAGGACAGGGTTCTCAAACAAAACTCCACCGGAAAAAATGATGAAACAGACGAGGTTTGTGTCAGAAGGAAACATTCTGTAATCACGTTGAAACTCTGCGCTTTTGGAAAAAAATCACTTTGAGACGTCTGAGCGACTGTCCAAGAGTCACATGGTACAACATTTAACAGAGGGAAATAAAAGTACACCAGCCTCCAGTGCAGGAAGACAGGACCATGTGACAGAAGGACCATGTGACAGGACCATGTGATTGTTCTGACATTAAGAGACGCCTTTAGGTTTGTATTGAATGTTTAATGTAAGATTCATGTCAAAGCATGAACATTTGAGCTGAAACATGAGGCAGTCCCTACAGGCACACACCTCTCCCTCTGCCTCTCTCCTCTCTCGCCTCTTCACGCTCTCTTCTCCTCTCTCTTCTCTCCCTCCCTCTCTCCCTCTCTCTCCTCTCCTCTCTCCTCTCTCTCTCCTCTCTCTCTCTGTCCTCACTCCCTCTCCTCTCTCTCTCCTCTCCCTGCTCCTGCCTGCCTCCATAACATGGCTCTCTCTCTGCCTCTCCATTCCTCTCCTCTCTCCCTATATAGCACATATGCTCTTACTTCTGCTCCTATATGCTCTCTCTGCTCTCCTCTCTCTTTGCTCTCTCTGCTCTCCTCTCCATATATCCATCTATCCTCTATATCTCTCCATATATATATATGAGTATATACCATATATATATATATGCATATGCCATGCCTGCTCTGCCTCCCTCTCCTTAATATATGTATAAGTAATTATAGGTAAATAATAATTAATGAACTTTGTGTGTAAGCAGCATAATGTGGTATAAGTACTGCCAACGTGAACCTTGCCTTTGCCTATTAGTAGAGTAACTGTAATGAAATATTGTAAGTGTGTATTAGTATGTAACATATAATGTAGTTAATTAGTAAATAGTATAATAATTATTAAAAATGATAATGGTGTAGTAGTAATAATATGTATTGACAGTAGTGAGTGTGTGTGTGTGTGTGAGTAATTATTGCTAGTATTAGTATTAGTGTGTGGTAGTGTTCATTATTGTTTGTGTGTGTGGTAGTGAGACCTGTAGTGGGTTGTGTGGGTAGTAGTGTGTGTGTGTAGGAGTCCAGCCCAGTAGTATTGTGTGTGTAGTGTGTCAGTTATATGTGTAGTATTAGTATTGTGTGTGTTAGTAGTGTGGTAGTAGTAGTATTGGCCTGTGATTATTATGTGTAGTATTAGTGGTGTAGTGTGTGATTAGTAGTGGGTATTGTGGCAGGTGTGAGTAGTGAGGCATTGTGGTAGTGGCATTGTGGTGGTAGTGACGTCAGTATTGTAGTGTGAAGTGTGTGGTCCAGTGACGTGGTATTGTGAGCCAGTAGTAGTGGTGAGTGGTGTGTGTTTGTGGTGAGTGTGTAAATAAAAGTAGGTAGTGTTGTGTAATGTATTAGTAAAGTGTGTGTGTGTGGCCGGTGTGGTGTAGTAGTGGTGTAGTGTGGTGGTGAATTAGTAGTCAAATGATGGCGTTGTTTATTAGTGATGAGTATTGAGTGTGAGGTATTGGTGGTGACGTGGTGAAGTATGTGGTA
This sequence comes from Rhinogobius similis, assembly GCA_019453435.1. Lineage (NCBI taxonomy): Eukaryota > Metazoa > Chordata > Actinopteri > Gobiiformes > Gobiidae > Rhinogobius > Rhinogobius similis. The sequence continues at coordinate 774,244 of CM033630.1, read as the reverse complement.
GTGTGGGTGGTGAGTATTGGCGTATTTGGGTGAAGTATTGGTATTGGTGGTAGTAGGCGAGTGATGTGTGTTAGTGAATATTGTGAGGTATTGGTAAATAATAAAAAATATAAAGTGAAAGTAGGTAATAAATGTGTGAGGACATTGGTGGTGAGTATTGGTGGTGAAAATTATTTGTGTGGTAAGTAATGAAATGGTGTAATGGTAAAATGTTGTGGTGGTAAATGTAAGTGGTGAGTATGTGGCATTGGTGGTATTGGTATTGGTAATTGGACGGGACAGTATTTAGTGACGGTAGTATTGAGTAGTGAACATTGTGAAAAAGTGTTTGTGTGGTAGTAGTAGTAATGTGATATTGTGTGTAGTGGTGTACAGTGAAAGTGACATTGTAGTAAGCGTGAGTGTTAGTATTAGTAGTAGTAGTGTAGTGTGTATTAAAGGTGAAGATGGCGGGATGGCGACAGTAAGTATTAAATAATAGTAAATAAAATGTATGAGCATTTGTAGTAATGTAAATGTGTAAAAATGTGAGCGTGTGTAAGTGTAGTAGTAATGTGTAGTAATTGTCGTGAAGCGGATTAGTGTATTAGTGATAGTGGTAGTATTAGTATTATTATTAGTGGCGCGTAGTGTGGAAAGTGAGTTATTAGTGTGGTGATTAGTAGTGTGAGTGTGAGTATTGGTGAATTGGTAGTGGTATTGTGGCGGTAGTGAGTGGTAGTGTGTAGTGGTTGTGGTGGTGTTTGGTGGTATTGAGTGGTAGTGGTAATTGTTGTTAATTGGTGGTGGTGGTATTGGTATTATTGGACATTGTGAAGTGGTATTGGTATTGTGGAAGTGGTAACGGGTTCAGTAGGTGACGTGGTGTGGCGAGTGGTTTTTGTTGGTAGTATTGGCGGTGAGTAGTAGGTGGTGAGGTGGTACAGTGGTAATTATTGTGTGGTATTGGCGTGGTGGTATTGTGTAGGTGAAACGTATTGGTGTGGCATTGTGCGTAGTGGTAGTATAGTATTCCCAGGTAGTGATGAAATGGTATTGGTAATGAAGTAGTCTCTCTCCTCTTCTCTCCTCTCCTCCTCTCTCTCCTCTTCTCCCTCCCTCTCTCTCCTCTCTCTCTCTCCTCCCTCTCTCTCTCTCTCCTCCCTCTCCTCTCTCTCTCCTCTCTCTCCTCCCCTCTCCTCCCTCTCCTCTCTCTTCTCTCCCTCTCCTCTCTCTCTAACCCCCTCTGTGTTCTGGATCTTTCCCTCCTCTTCTCTCCTCTCCTCCCCCTCTTCTCTCTCCCTCCTCTCTCTCTCTTCTCCCTCCTCTCTCCTCCCTCTCTCTTCTCCCTCTCCTCTCTCTCCCTCTCCTCTCTCTCCTCTCTCTCCTCTCTCTCCTCCCTCCTCCCTCTCCTCTCTCTCCTCTCCTCTCTCCTCCCTCTCCTCCCCTCTCTCCTCCCCTCTCCTCTCTCTCTCTAACCCCTCTGTAAGTTCTGGATCTTTTTCCTCCTCCTCTCTCTTCTCCCTCCTCTCTCTCCTCTCCTCCTCTCTCTCCCTCCTCTCTCCTCTCTCTCTCTCTCTCTCCTCCCCCTCTCCTCTCCTCTCTCTCTCCTCTCTCTCCTCTCTCACCTCTCTCTCCCTCTTCTCTCTCCTCTGTCTCTCCCTCTCCTCCCTCTCTTCTCTCTCTAACCCCCTCTGTGCTCTGGATCTTTCCCTCCTCTCTCTCTCCTCTCTCTCTCTCTCCTCTCTCTCTCTCTCCTCTCTCCCTCTCCTCCCTCTCTCTCCCTCTTCTCTCTCTTCTCCCTCTACTCTTCTCTCTCTCCTCTCTCTCTCTCTTCTCTCTCCCTCTTCTCTCTCTCCTCTCCTCTCCTCTCTCCTCCCCCTCTCCTCCCCCTCCTCTCTCTCTAACCCCCTCTGTGCTCTGGATCTTTCCCTCCTCTTCTCTCCTCTCTCTCCTCTCCCTCTCCTCCCCCTCTCCTCCCCCTCTCCTCCCTCTCCTCTCCCTCTTCTCTCTCTAACCCCCTCTGTGCTCTGGATCTTTCCCTCCTCTTCTCTCCTCTCTCTCCTCTCTCTCTCCTCTCCTCCCTCCTCCCTCTCCTCCCTCTCTCCTCTCTCTAACCCCCTCTGTGTTCTGGATCTTTCCCTCCTCTCTCTCCTCTCTCTCTCCTCTCTCTCTCCTCTCCTCCCCCTCTTCTCTCTCTAACCCCCTCCGTGCTCTGGATCTTTCCCTCCTCTTTTCCACTCTTTGTGCTGAGCTCACTGAAGCGGTGCTCAAGTATGTCCTGGTTTGGCTCCGGACGCCCCTCTGGGACTCAGAGTTTCCGACTCTTGGAGCGACTGGAGCGTCTAATGCAGTAAAGATGTTCACACTTCAGAGAACGAGGCTCTGATGATCATGATCAGACCGAAGAACACGGCAAAGCAGCACAAACAGAAGCACTTTGCACCATCACTCACTGGAGACAAACACCACGTCCATCACCAGAGCCTCAACCACAGAAGCACCGTCTGAACCTCAGCTGCACTTCACTCACATCGAGGGGATACGCTTGTCATGTTTTTATAAAATCATGTCGTGGTGAGGGCCGCTGTGGGATCTGTCCACATTTTATGAATAAAACAAACTCATCAAGTGTGGGGGCTGGACCTGAGACCTGTGTCCCACGTGTGAGCGGGACAGACGTGTGGGACAGACCTGTGTCCCACGTGTGCACGGGACAGACCTGTGGGACAGACCTGTGTCCCACGTGTGCACGGGACAGACCTGTGGGACAGACCTGTGTCCCACGTGTGCACGGGACAGACCTGTGTCCCTTCTCTGTGTGGGACAGACCTGTGTCCCTTCTCTGTGTGGGACAGACCTGTGGGACAGACCGTGTCCCTTCTCTGTGTGGGACAGACCTGTGGGACAGACCTGTGGGACAGACCTGTGTCCCTTCTCTGTGTGGGACAGACCTGTGTCCCTTCTCTGTGTGGGACAGACCTGTGTCCCTTCTCTGTGTGGGACAGACCTGTGGGACAGACCGTGTCCCTTCTCTGTGTGGGACAGACCTGTGGGACAGACCTGTGTCCCTTCTCTGGGCGGGACAGACCTGTGGGACAGACCGTGTCCCTTCTCTGGGCGGGACAGGGGGCAGCCTTCCTTGTTTCATGTCCTGAGCCCGTGGCCCTCGTCTCAGACTCTGATCATGAGTCTGATGTGAGTCACTCAGAGCCAACCACTGCCACAGCCTGAATGAAGCAGAGTGTGAGATAAACACAGGGTGTGGGTGCTCCCCCAGGCTCCCCCCGGGTCGTCCCCCCGGGTCGTCCCCCCGGGTCGTCCCCGGCGAGTCGCCCCCTGGTCATCCCCCGGTGGCTCCTGTGGGTTCATTCATTCTTTCCTTCAGTTCATTCACATCATCACCCATGACATCAGACCTCCCCCCCTACACCTCCCCCTCCACAGCCCCCTCTCCTGTCCTCCCCCTCTACACTCTCCTCTGTCCTCCCCCTCTCCTCACACTGTACAGTGTAGAAGGAGGAGGTCCTACACAGTAGGGCTGGTCCTGCACCTTCAACTTCTCCCTCTCCTCCCTCTCTCCTCCCCCTCTCCCCTCCCCTCCCCTCCTCTCCCCTCCATAGCATCCTCCTCTCTCTCACCTTGTCTGTCTCCTCTTCAGTTTGTACATCCCCCCTCAGCTCTTGTTCGGTGTGTCAGGGGCAGGTCTTCTCTCCTCTCCTCTGTCTCTCCTGCTCTCGCTCTCTCTCCTCTGTCTCTCCCTCTCTTCTCCCCCCCTCCCCCTCCTCCCCCTCCTCCCCCCTCAGCTCTTGTTCGGAGTGTTTCTGCCTCACTCCTGGTTCTGATTCTGGGATGAAGTGAGACTCGGCTGCTGCTCTCAGGACGTCCAGGTAAGACTCTCTCTTTAGTTCATGTGTCAGAGACACTTTTACAACCTTCAACCTTTAACCTTTAACCTTTTTGTAGTAAAAGTTCTAACTGGACCAGTTCACAGAGAATTCTAGACTAAATGAACTGTTGAATTTAAATCCCATTGACGACCTTCTGATGGCTCTGACATCTCTGGGGGATGAGCTGGAGTCCACTGCTCAGCCATTACTGTTTAATTTTTTTTTTTTCATAATAAACTTGTAAAACAATTATTTCTAATGTTTATCTAATAAGCCTCTTATTTCACTTTTATTTTTAACCAAAGGTTGAAATAAGGCGACCAAAGGCTTCGAGGTGGAGAACATTTATGAATGAAGCGTTTGTTTTAGAGTCTGTATCGTACAATTCATTATTACAAATCTTATTCAAAGTTATTCAAAGTGGACCAGACACGATGGGTGGACCACCCGCTGCTGTGCACACTGTCCACTTTAAACCTGTTTAAATGATGGAGCCGTGTTTCAGTCTAGACTCTTGTCGTGTTCTGTTTTACACCTTTTTCATTCTCAGTCGAATCCAGATTTTCTCATTAGAGCTTTGACACCACTTCCTGTTGTGAATTGGAGCGTCTGCAGTAAAGTCAGACCAAACCACAAGAACTCTTTACGTTGTTTAAATTGTTTAAATTGTTTAAATTGTTTAAATACACGTTTGTGCCTCACGATGAACAAGCCCTGGACCATTTCATTTAATCCTGTTGTTACGGAAACACGACAAAAACACGAGGAAAACCTGATTTAAAAATGTGATGATGTGACAACCTGAACGCTCAAGGGCACCACTGCAGTCAGAGGTTCAATCTGAGCTACTGCCACCTGCAGGTCAAACCAACACCAGACCAGGGCCAAAAACAACCATAACACACCTAGTGCTTACCATAGACTCACACCTAGTGCTTACCACAGACTCACACCTAGTGCTTACCACAGACTCACATCTAGTGCTGTCCACCACAGACAGCTGAGCAACTCGTAGCAGGATCATAACATGCAGCAAACACTCTCTCCTGACACTCTCTCCTGACAGACTCTCCTGACAGACTCTCCTGACACTCTCTCCTGACAGACTCTCCTGACACTCTCTCCTGACAGACTCTCCTGACACTCTCTCCTGACAGACTCTCCTGACAGACTCTCCTGACACTCTCTCCTGACAGACTCTCCTGACAGACTCTCCTGACACTCTCTCCTGACAGACTCTCCTGACACTCTCTCCTGACAGACTCTCCTGACACTCTCTCCTGACACTCTCTCCTGACACTCTCTCCTGACACTCTCTCCTGACAGACTCTCCTGTCAGACTCTCCTGTCAGACTCTCCTGACAGACTCTCCTGACAGACTCTGGAGAGACAGAGTCTGGAGCAGGTTTGGGTTTAGAGTCTGGAGCAGGTTTAGAGTCTGGAGCAGGTTTAGAGTCTGGAGCAGGTTTAGAGTCTGGAGCAGGTTTAGAGTCTGGAGCAGGTTTAGAGTCTGGAGCAGGTTTAGAGTCTGGAGCAGGTCTTGGTTTAGAGTCTGGAGCAGGTTTAGAGTCTGGGGCAGGTTTAGAGTCTGGAGCAGGTTTGGGTTTAGAGTCTGGAGCAGGTCTTGGTTTAGAGTCTGGAGCAGGTTTAGAGTCTGGAGCAGGTTTAGAGTCTGGGGCACGTCGGGGGCTCAGTGGAGTATTTGCTGTGGAGGCAGATTCCTGTGGCTCTCGCCGCAGTCTCCCTCTTCATCATGAGATCATCATTAAACAGACCTCAGACTGTGGAAGTGGAAAATGTACATCTCATACAGAGTTAGACCTGGTTTAGTCCTCACTCAAGACCAGGTTCAGACCTCGTCTAAACCTGACCCGGACCTCCATTCATGTCCAATTCAGACCAAAATTGAGTCCTGTCCTGGTCCTGGTCTGGACCTGTTCTGGTCTGGGACCAGGCTGTGGGACGGTCCTGGTCTGGTCCTGGTTCTGGTCCTGGTCTGGTCTGGTCCTGGTCTGGTCCTGGTCCTGGTCTGGTCTGGTCCTGGTCTGGTCCTGGTCCTGGTCTCAGTCCTGGTCCTGGTCTGGTCCTGGTCCTGGTCCTGGTTGTGTATTTTCCATGTTACTTGTGGAAACACTGAACAGTTTATGGAGCTTCAGCCCAGCGTCGTTCACAAACAGCAGCCGGGACGGGCCTGGGGTGGTCTGTATCCTGCTGTGGGACGGGCCTGGGGTGGTCTGTATCCTGCTGTGGGACAGGCCTGGGGTGGTCTGTATCCTGCTGTGGGACGGGCCTGGGGTGGTCTGTATCCTGCTGTGGGACGGGCCTGGGGTGGTCTGTATCCTGCTGTGGGACGGGCCTGGGGTGGTCTGTATCCTGCTGTGGGACGGGCCTGGGGTGGTCTGTATCCTGCTGTGGGACGGGCCTGGGGTGGTCTGTATCCTGCTGTGGGACGGGCCTGGGGTGGTCTGTATCCTGCTCTGGGACGGGCCTGGGGTGGTCTGTATCCTGCTGTGGGACGGGCCTGGGGTGGTCTGTATCCTGCTGTGGGACGGGCCTGGGGTGGTCTGTATCCTGCTGTGGGACGGGCCTGGGGTGGTCTGTATCCTGCTGTGGGACGGGCCTGGGGTGGTCTGTATCCTGCTGTGGGACGGGCCTGGGGTGGTCTGTATCCTGCTGTGGGACGGGCCTGGGGTGGTCTGTATCCTGCTGTGGGACGGGCCTGGTTCGGTCCTCGTACGGTCCTGGTTCGGTCCTGGTTCGGTCCTCGTACGGTCCTGGCTCGGGCCTGGTTCTGGACTGGTTCAGGCCTGGTTCTGGACTGGTTCGGGCCTGGTTCGGTCCTGGTTAGGGCCTGGTTCGGTCCTGGTTCTGGCCTTATACGGGCCTGGTTCTGGCCTGGCTCAGGCCTGGTTCTGGCCTTATACGGGCCTGGTTCTGGCCTGGCTCGGGCCTGGTTCTGGCCTGGTTCGGGCCTGGTTCTGGCCTGGTTCTGGCCCTGGCCTGGTTCGGGCCTGGTTCGGTCCTGGTTCTGGCCTGGTTCGGGCCTGGTTCAGTCCTGGTTCAGTCCTCGTTAGGGCCTGGTTCGGGCCTTGTACGGGCCTGGTTCTGGCCTGGTTTGGGCCTGGTTCAGGCCTGGTTCTGGCCTGGTTCGGGCCTGGTTCGGTCCTCGTACGGGCCTGGTTCTGGCCTGGCTCGGGCCTGGTTCGGGCCTGGTTCTGGCCTGGTTCTGGCCTGGCTCGGGCCTGGTTCCGTCCTGGTTCCGTCCTGGTTCTGGCCTGGTTCGGGCCTTGTACGGGCCTGGTTCTGGCCTGGCTCGGGCCTGGTTCTGGCCTGGTTCTGGCCGGCCTGGTTCGGGCCTGGTTCTGGCCTGGTTCTGGCCTGGTTCTGGCCTGGCTCGGGCCTGGTTCCGTCCTGGTTCCGTCCTGGTTCTGGCCTGGTTCGGGCCTTGTACGGGCCTGGTTCTGGCCTGGCTCGGGCCTGGTTCTGGCCTGGTTCTGGCCTGGTTCGGTCCTGGTTCTGGCCTGGTTCTGGCCTGATTCGGGCCTGGTTCGGGCCTGGTTGGGGCCTGGTTCTGGCCTGGTTCGGGCCTTGTACGGGCCTGGTTCTGGCCTGGCTCGGGCCTGGTTCAGGCCTGGTTCAGGCCTGGTTAGGGCCTGGTCCGGTCCTCGTACGGGCCTGGTTCTGGCCTGGTTCGGGCCTGGCTCGGGCCTGGTTCTGGCCTGGTTCTGGCCTGGTTCGGTCCTGGTTCTGGCCTGGTTCTGGCCTGGTTCGGGCCTGGTTCTGGCCTGGTCCTGGCCTGGCTCGGGCCTGGTTCTGGCCTGGTTCTGGCCTGGTTCGGTCCTGGTTCTGGCCTGGTTCTGGCCTGGCTCGGGCCTGGTTCTGGCCTGGCTCGGGCCTGGTTCTGGCCTGGTACGGTCCTGGTTCAGGCCTGGTTAGGGCCTGGTTCGGTCCTCGTACGGGCCTGGTTCTGGCCTGGTTCGGTCCTGGTTCAGGCCTGGTTCAGGCCTGGTTCGGGCCTGGTTCTGGCCTGGTTCTGGCCTGGTTCGGGCCTGGTCCTGCTCAGGTTGTCCATAATCCCACACATGGTCTTGTTTGTTCACAGTGGAGCTTTGGTGAGTGAAGATGAGAGTCCTGGTCCTCCTGGTGCTTCTCTCTCTGGGCCGGTCCAGCCCACATGAGCCTCGGCCCGTTCTGGACCTGATCCGGGACTATGAGAGATCTGATGGCCGACCAGGGGCAGGAGCTGGTCACGGAGGAGACGGAGGAGGACAGGGGCGCAGCGGGAGACGAGGGGGAGGACATGATGGCGGATGATGACGACGATGATGATGATGACGACGATGACTATGACGATGAGGACTATGACGATGAGGACTGCCCGTCGGGATGCCGCTGTTCCCCTGGAGTGGTGCAGTGCTCGGACAAAGGTACCACAGTCTGGGCTCAGCTTGAGGCCCGTTCTGTGAGTTTGTTCGGGTTCGCTCTGGTTTCTCCATCGACATAAAACATGTTCAGAGCTGGAGCTGAGCCTCAGGAGCTGCTGACAGAGCTAACCTCGGCTCATCAGATTTATGTCAAACATAAATAAAACATATATATCTTCAAACATAATGCAGCAATAATTAAGGAATACAGTCAACACTCCCTTTGAGACAAACTGAAATGGAAACACAAGTCTTTCAAATCCTTCTCCTAAAGCTGTTTCTCTCACACGTCTGTCACTTCAAACACGTCCGTTTTAGTCCAGAACTTAACGTACAATTAAATATTGAAGCCCATTCAGCCAGCAGTGCCCTCTGTGTGCAGATGGGTTAAAATGCAGAAACATTCTCTACAGCAACAATTAACTCTCAGTAAAACGAGGGACTTCTGATGAGTCCACATTAAACACCAATCATTGACATCATCTTCACCTGGACGTACAGACTTTTAGGACAAAGACAACAGCATCATTAAATCAAACAAACAAACTAGTCTGACTTTCATCAATAATACACTTTATTCATAAAGATTCTCTATCTAGAAGCCTTCAGTCCCATAGGTCATATTTTAAAAATTCTCAGTGTATAACAGACATAATTGTTTAAACTGTTCACAGCTCCTTGAGTTCAGGCCTGTTTCTCAAGGACAAATATTCTGCATTTTTCATTTTGTTTTTATCCTTTAAACACGCCCTTGGTGCCTTAAATTTGCCATCTTGTGTAAAAAAAGTTTCTTATTCATCCAATGACTTTTCTTATGAGCCAGAATGAAATGAGTGCATCCAGCCAGCAGATGGCGCTGAAAAGACGTCATTGTGCTGCAGCAGTGATCGTGTTTAGAGGCAGAAATGCTCAGAACGGCGGAACATTCTCTGATAAATGACACATGAAGTTTGAAAATACGTCCCGGATAGAAGGGGTTTGCAGGACGTGTGTTTGACGCTCAGAAGGAGAGGATTTTTAACATAAACATTCACTACAACAGAGTGAGTCCAGCTGAATGTGACTCCAGTGAGTTTTTGATGAAGAACAGAGTTAAAACAGAGTTAAAAGATTAAAAAAGCAGAACATGACGTGTCTGAAGAGCCGCCTCATTCAAACGGTTTATTTATGAGAAAAGGGTCACTGCATTAATGAAGCTCAAACAAAGTAAATGTGTCGTCACTCGAGCTGAAGTCATCAGTGAAGAGGAGCAGAGCCAGGTTTGATCTCATGAGACAGATGTTTTTGACTTCAGACTGTATTTCTAAGAAGGCGCAGTGAGAGTTTGAGGAAGTGTCTCTACGTTTACAGAGAATAACCCATCACTGATTGTTTTGTCGGACGGACAGTCGTCGTGAGCGGAGGATACGATCATAAGTCCATGTGTTGAGACGTCGATGTGTAATAACTGAAGTCATGCTCCCACATTAAACTTTACTTCACTTTTTAAAGTTTTCCTCGTCGTGTTAAAGCAGCTGGACCTCAATAATCATTAAATCAACTTATCGTTCAATATATGAGAGAAATAACTCTAATTAATATATATATAACTCTATATTTAATCTGGGAACTATTTCTTTGTACATCTCTCTCTGTCTCTGTATGTCTGTGTCTCTGTATGACTCTCTGTACATCTCTGTGTCTCTGTGTACATCTCTGTGTCTCTGTGTACATCTCTGTGTCTCTGTGTACATCTCTGTGTCTCTGTGTACATCTCTGTGTCTCTGTGTACATCTCTGTGTCTCTCTGTGTCTCTCTGTACATCTCTGTGTCTCTCTGTACATCTCTGTACATCTCTGTGTCTCTCTGTACATCTCTGTGTGTCTCTGTACATCTCTGTGTCTCTCTGTACATCTCTGTGTGTCTCTGTACATCTCTGTGTCTCTCTGTACATCTCTGTGTCTCTCTGTACATCTCTGTACATCTCTGTGTCTCTGTGTACATCTCTGTGTCTCTGTGTACATCTCTGTGTCTCTGTACATCTCTGTGTCTCTGTACATCTCTGTGTCTCTCTGTACATCTCTGTGTCTCTCTGTACATCTCTGTGTCTCTGTGCACAGGTCTGATCTCAGTCCCAGAGAAGATCCCTCTGGACACAGTGATGCTGGATCTACAGAACAATGACATCACTCAGGTCAAGGAGGACGACTTTAAAGGTCTCACCGGGCTCTGGGTGAGAACTAAACCAGGTCCAACTAAACCTGACGCCTCTTTTTATGATCTCAGTGTCACTGGGCGTAATACGAGGCAAATGTGGTTTCATTCATTTACACTAAACATGACTAAGACATGAGACTCTACACCAGATGAAGATGGACCCACAAAAGGCTCATCTGCCTCTGTGTTGTTGCTCCAGGGCCTGTTCCTGAACAATAACGCGCTGTCTAAGGTCCACCCTCGAGCCTTCAGAGACCTGCACAGACTCAAGCTGCTGTATCTGTCCTACAACTCTCTGACAGAAGTGCCGTCCAACCTGCCCCCGAACCTGTCCGAGCTGCGCTTCCACGAGAACAAGATCCACCGCATCAAGAAGGACGCGTTCAAAGGCCTGCGCAAACTCAACGTGCTGGGTGAGGAGAGCACACTGAAGATGACAAACACTCCCAGACAAAACTGAAACCATGTGTCACAATTATAAAGGGCTAAATAACCCATTAACTTTTTACTTGGTGTTTACTAAAACTAAAAGACTGTGGCCCCGAGAAATGCATTACATGATCCAAATTATTACTAACAATCCGTCGATGTAAACCCTCATTGGTCCAGGTGTGGTCCGTAGAAAGGGTTTCAGGGTCGTCATCCAGACGCTGTTTGAAGATCGAGACGTTTGGACTTTTATCCAAAAGTCATCGTCAATCTGAGAGCTGGTCTGGGAACTCAGGCTTATGTGGTGAGAGTCCTGCCCACAGGGAGGAGACAATAATAGACCTGAGCCACAGGTGATACTGGGCAGGGCCAACTATTAAACAAACAAAGACAGGCTAATTATCAAGTTTCAGGTGACAAACAAACAATTTTCCAAACGTAGACAGGTGTTCAGTGACTCCTCCCTGTGGGCAGGACTCCCACGACTTAGAGCAGCATAAGCCTGAGTTCCCAGACCAGCTCTCAGATTGACGATGACTTTTGGATAAAAGTCCAAACATCTCGATCTTCAAACAGTGTCCGGATGACGACCCTGAAACCCTTTCTACGATTACTAACAATCATTTATTTCAAACTTATAAGCAGCGATTGTGGTGTTTATGTTCCCACACCACATTTACAATCCTACATCTGGGGTTCTTACTGTTACTGTTTTTACTTTGCACAAATGGACTTAGATGAGCTTCCACAGCTGTAATCTGGTACAAGTATCTAAAAGTATTTATGTCATCTCTGTTGATTATCATGAGTACAAAATGTACGACAAACAACAAAGTCTTCCTTTTTATTACGATCAACAATATTATTTATTGTGTCATCCCAAGTGACGAGAAGAAACTCATTTGCTAACTCGGATAAAGTAAAAAGATCAACACGTTTACTGCCTCAGCATTGGCTAGCAGAGCTGTCAATCATAAGACGAGGATTACAAATGAAATGTCCAAGAGGTTACTAAAGGATTAATACGTGAGTTTTATATTGATAGATGAAACTGGCGCTCACACTGTGCTGTTTTGTGTCAGAGCTGGGAGCAAACCCACTGCCCAACAGTGGACTGGAGCTGGGAGCTTTCAATGGGATGGCCACGCTGTACCTGGGTCTGTCCGAGGCCAAACTCACCAGTGTCCCCAAAGGTAAAGACCAGGACAGAACAGGGACCGAAGAGGGTTACACCAGGTCTGAACGAGGCCCGAAAAGGACTAAACAACAGCTAACAAGGACAAGAACAATGTCAACATCAAAAGTCATCTGGATGAAGAAAGATGAAAGATGTAGAGATGAATCCTTTGTTCATTGCTGTGTCTATGTTTTCAGATTGTCCATCATCCATGACTGAGATCAACCTGGATTATAACCAGATCTCCAAGGTGGAGGTGGAGGACTTCCTCAGATACAAGAGCCTGCAGAGGTACACCACACGTTCACTTAGAAAAGAGCCACTGGAGGGTTAAAGACACACCTCCCTCTGAGGACAAACCTTTCTAAACTCACTCTCACACTCTCTCTCCTCTGGTCAGACTGGGGCTGGGCTTTAACCAGATAAAGACTGTGGAGAACGGCAGCCTGTCCAGTGTTCCTGACCTCAGAGTGATCCACCTGGACCATAACCGGCTCAGGAAGGTCCCGCCGGGGCTCAGCGCTCTGCAGCATCTACAGGTCAGAGCCGCACACTCAGACACGTCGATCAGGTGGACGCCGTGGTGGTCAGTCACAGCTGAGTGAAGAGTCACAGGAGGAGCCACGTAACATCCACACTCTGTACTCAGATCAGAATATATTAAGAGTCCCCACCTCCCTTCTGGTTATATTTTTCGTCTTATAATCCAATTTAAAGGACGTCTGGGCTTATAGTTGGTGTCATGAAATACTCAGGACTTATCTTGACTCAAGGACTGGATTCAACAAATTGTAAATAAAGTATTTCATAGACGGTAAATATAACGGTAGGAGAAACACTGGCATTAACTAATGCACTGAACAAAACCAGTAAGAATAAGTTTGTATAGTATTCATCTTATTCTGCCCCGCCCACTTTTGCCTCTTCTGTTGTAAACACACTTCCGTTTGACGAGAACTCCGTTAAAGCTAATGATGAACGAGGGAAAAGTCTGACGCTAAAACATGATATAAAGTCGACTGATTTGTGTCAAATGTTTTATGAACACGACACGTCACAGATATCCAGGATCTGAACGGCTTTTTAGTCGAGTAGAACTTACTTTCTGTTGAGCTCGTTTGCCCCGTGTGAACCACAACGGAAACAAGACGGCGGCGCGTACGACAACATCCGGAGTGAGGAGTACAGTGATTGTGATGGGCCTCGTCCCGCCCTGAACTGGGATTAAACCTCAATCCAGCTGACAGCTCTTCTCCTATTGGCTGATTACTCTCCTGTGATTGGTTTCAGGTGGTTTTTCTGCACAGCAACAAGATCCGTAACGTCGGGACGAACGACTTCTGTCCAATCAGAGACGAGGATCATCACAGACTCTACACCACCATCAGCCTCTTCTCAAACCCCGTCAAGTACTGGGACATCCGGCCTGGGACCTTCCGCTGTGCAGCCAGTGTCAAGGCCGTCCACATGCAGCACTACAGGAGATAAACCAGGTCTGGACCAGGTCTGGACCAGGTCTGGACCAGGTCTGGACCAGGTCTGGACCAGGTCTGGACCAGGTCTGAACCAGGTCTGGACCAGGACCAGCACCAAGGCAGTCCACATGCAGCACTACAGGAGATAAACCAGGTCTGAACCAGGTCTGAACCAGGTCTGAACCAGGTCTGAACCAGGACTGAACCAGGACTGAACCAAGGCCGTCCACATGCAGCACTACAGGAGATAAACCAGGTCTGGACCAGGTCTGGACCAGGTCTGGACCAGGTCTGAACCAGGTCTGGACCAGGTCTGAACCAGGACTGAACCAGGACTGAACCAGGACTGAACCAGGACTGAACCAGGACTGAACCAGGACTGAACCAAGGCCGTCCACATGCAGCACTACAGGAGATAAACCAGGTCTGGACCAGGTCTGAACCAGGTCTGGACCAGGTCTGGACCAGGTCTGAACCAGGTCTGGACCAGGTCTGAACCAGGTCTGAACCAGGTCTGGACCAGGACTGAACCAGGACTGAACCGGGTCTGAACCAGGACTGAACCAGGACTGAACCAGGACTGAACCAGGACTGAACCGGGTCTGAACCAGGACTGAACCAGGACTGAACCAGGACTGAACCAAGGCCGTCCACATGCAGCACTACAGGAGATAAACCAGGTCTGGACCAGGTCTGGACCAGGTCTGAACCAGGTCTGGACCAGGTCTGAACCAGGTCTAAACCAGGTCTGAACCAGGCCTGGACCAGGTCTGGACCAGGTCTGGACCAGGTCTGGACCAGGTCTGGACCAGGTCTGGACCAGGTCTGAACCAGGTCTGAACCAGGTCTGGACCAGGTCTGGACCAGGTCTGAACCAGGTCTGAACCAGGTCTGGACCAGGTCTGGACCAGGTCTGGACCAGGTCTGGACCAGGACTGAACCAGGTCTGAACCAGGTCTGAACCAGGACTGGACCAGGTCTGGACCAGGTCTGGACCAGGACTGGACCAGGTCTGGACCAGGTCTGGACCAGGTCTGGACCAGGACTGAACCAGGACCAGCACCAGGTCTGAACCAGGTCTGGACCAGGTCTGAACCAGGTCTGGACCAGGACTGAACCAGGACCAGCACCAGGCCTGGACCAGGTCTGGACCAGGTCTGGACCAGGTCTGGACCAGGTCTGGACCAGGTCTGGACCAGGTCTGGACCAGGTCTCCACAGGGTCACTTCTCACTCTGCCCTGGAGCCTGTGCAGGTCTGGACCAGGCCTGGACCAGGTCTGAACCAGGTCTGGACCAGGTCTGGACCAGGTCTGGACCAGGTCTGGACCAGGTCTCCACAGGGTCACTTCTCACTCTGCCCTGGAGCCTGTCATTCCTGTTTATCATAAAATAATTGATAAAAGTGAGCGGTGCCTCATAATTCACTCTCACAAGTGTTGTCTTTACTTTCTTTGTCCCTTTAGCCCCGCCTCTTCCTTCCGTGTAAAATAGTGGTGATTCAGCTCCCTCTTCTGGTTCCTTCTGTAAATGCAGTGACTGGACAGATCTATATATTAAACTATTTATGTGATTTTAGATTTATTTGACACATTTATTCAACCCAAACCTGTTTCTTTGCCTCATGAAGCACTTCTTCATATAAAAGCCTTGGTCCTTGGAACGCTGCTTTTCTCTTCTCAATCTCTCCATTTCTTGATTCGTTTTTCTGTTTCTTTCAGTCATTATTATTTATCTTTATTTAAATGTATTACTCTAACACCCATTAAACATGTATCTGTGTAGATTAGACGGTGCACTTTAACAATAACCAAACCTTCTCCAAAAACCACTAAAACTCCTCCCCATTGATGTTAAAGTCAATGTGAAGCGTCTTTAACACCACAGGGAGTCATTAGTGCACGGAGGGGACTCAATGATGCTCAAATAACACGATGTTTGATGTTTTTGTAATTATCTTCTTTTCCCTTTTCTTTAACGAGCGGTTCATTGTAGACGGAGTGTGTTTAATGTTAAAGACTTAACGATCACAGCTTCAACCATGTATTTATTATGTTTGTATTAAAGTTCATTTGTGAATAAAACTGTGTGAGTGAGATCACTGACCAGCAGAGGGCGCAACAGCATCAGGGACAGGTGAGTCCTGGGTTAGACCTGGTTTAGTCCTGGGTTAGTCCTGGTTTAGTCCTGGTTTAGTCCTGGTTTAGTCCTGGTTTAGTCCTGGTTTAGACCTGCTTTAGTCCTGGTTTAGTCCTGGTTTAGACCTGGGTTAGACCTGGTTTAGTCCTGGTTTAGTCCTGGTTTAGTCCTGGTTTAGACCTGGTTCAGTCCTGGTTTAGACCTGGTTTAGTCCAGGTTTAATCCTGGTTCAGTCCTGGTTTAGTCCTGGTTTAGTCCTGGTTTAGTCCTGGTTTAGTCCTGGTTTAGACCTGCTTTAGTCCTGGTTTAGTCCTGGTTTAGACCTGGTTTAGTCCTGGTTTAGTCCTGGTTTAGTCCTGGGTTAGTCCTGGGTTAGTCCTGTATTTTTGGTGAATGTTTGTCTGGATCTTTAAAAAAGAATAAATATCAATAAGAATAATATTTAAATATTGTTTTTATCAATACTATTATTCTGTACGTTCTAGACAGAGTTTCATCTTTACACAGTTTTCAATCATTTGGTCTGAAATGTTCCACTCGGACACTTTTACTCCTGGTCCTCCCCCCTCCTCTCCACTCCCCCCCTCCCCTTCCTCCTTCTCTCTACCCCTCTCCTCTCTAACCCTATCTCTCCTCTCCCCCCCTCCTCCTCCTTCCTCCCCCCTCTCTCCTCCACCCCTCTCTCTCTCCTCTCCCCTCTCCTCTCCTCTCTCCCCTCTCCTCCACTCACTCCCCCTCTCCTCTCCTCCCCTCTCCTCTTCTCTTCTCTCCTCTCTTCCTCCTCTCCTCCCTCCCCTCCTCTCTCTCTCTCCTCCTCCTCCTCTCTCTCCTCCTCTCCCTCCCCTCTTCTTCTCTCTCCTCTCTCTTTCTCTTTCTCTCTCTTTCCTTCTTTCTCCTCTTCTCTCCTCTCTTCCTCTTCCTTCTTCCCCCTCTCTTCTCTTTCTCTTCTCTTCCTCTCCTCCTCTCCTCCTCTTCTCTTCTCTCTCTCCTCTCTTCCTCTCTTCTCTCTCCTCTCTTCTTCTTCCTTCCTTTCTCTCTCTCTCCTTCCTCTTTCTCTTCTCCTTCTTCTTCTCCTTCTTCTTCTCTCCTTCTCTCTCTTCCTCCTTTCTTTCCTCTCTCTTCTTCTTCCCCCCTCTCTCCTCCTTTCTCTCTCTCCTCTTCCTCTCTTCTTCCTTCTCTCTCCTCTTCTCTCTTCCTTCCTCTCTTCTTCTTCCTTTCTCTTCCCTCCTCCTTCTTCTCTCCTCCTCTCTTTCTCTCCTCTCCTCTCTTCCTCTCTCTTCTCTTCTCCTCTTTCTCTCTCTCTCTCCTCTCCTCTCTCTTCTCTCTTCTCCCTCTCTCCTCTCTCCTCTCTCCTCCCTCTTCTTCCCTCCTTCCTCTTCCTCTTCCTCCTCCTTCCTCTCTCTCTCTCCCCTCTCTCTCTCTCCCCTCTCTCCTTCTCTCTTCCTCTCTCCTCTTCTTCTCTCCCTCTCTCCTTTCTCTCTTCTCTTCTCCTCTCTCCCCTCCTCTCTCTCTCCTTCTTTCCTCCTCTTTCTCCCCTCTCCTCTCTCTCCTTTCTCCTCCTCCTCTTCTCTCCTCTCCTCTCTTTCTCTCTCTCCCTCTCTTCTCCTCTTCCTCCTTTCTCTTCTTCTTCCTCTCCTCTCTCTTTCTTCTCTCCTCTTTCCTCTCCTCTCTCTCTCCCCTCTTCCTTCTTCTCTTCCTCTCCTCCCTCCTCTCTCTCCCTCTCTCCTTTCTCCCCTCCTCTCTTCTCCTCCCCTCTCTCTTCCTCTCTTCTCTCTCTCCCCTCTCTCTCTTTCTCCCTCCCTCTTCTCTTCTCTCCTCTCCCTCTCTCCTCTCCCCCCTCTCCTTTCCTCTCTCCTCTCTCCTCTCTCCACTCCTCTCCCCTCCCCCTCTCTTCTCTTCTCCCCTCTCCTCTCTCCTCTCTCCTCCTCTCTCCCTCTCTCTCTCCTCTCCTTCTCCTCTCTCCTCTTCTCTCTCTCCTTCTTCCTCCTTCTCCTTCTCTCCTCTCTCTTCCTCTCTTCCTCTTTCTCTCTCTCCTCTCTCTCCCTCTCTCCCTCTTCTCCTTCCTCTCTCTCCCTCTCCCTCCTCCCTCTCTCTCCTCTCTCTCCCTCCTCCTCTCTCCTCTCTCTCTCTCCTCCCTCTCTCTCTTCCTCTCTCCTCCTCCTCTCCTCCCTCTCCTCCTCTCTTCCTCTTCCTCTCTCTCTCCTCCCCTCTCCTCCTTCCTCTCTTCTCCTCTCTCCTCCTCTCTCTCTCTCCTCCCTCTCTCTCTCTCCTCTCCCTTCCTTCTCTCCTCTCCTCCTTTCCTTCTCCTCTCCTCCCCCCTCTCTCTCGTGTGTGATGTTGAAGGAAACATATGGAACAGATCGAGCTCTTGGCCTCGGTCTGTGCCACGTTTCACTGTTGGATTTCAGTTCCATTTATTCCGTTTGTCCAAAAGGATTCTTCAGATTATGAGAAGAAGAGGCGACTTCTCAAAGTTTATGTCGGCGGTCGAGGCCGACAATAATGTTTATGAACGGTACTTTGTGGAGCGCTCATGAGTGTGGGCCAGCTGATCCTCCAGAAGTGCCTTTAAGGAGCTGCTCTGGACGAGTGGACTGAAGGGAAGGGTGGGAGAAGAACGGGAGAAGAACGGGAGAAGAACGGGAGAAGAACGGGTGAAGAACGGGAGAAGAACGGGAGAAGAACGGGAGAAGAACGGGAGAAGAACGGGAAAAGAACGGGAGAAGAACGGGAGAAGAACGGGAGAGCGACGGGAGAAGAACGGGAGAAGAACGGGAAAAGAACGGGAGAACGACGGGTGAAGAACGGGAGAAGAACGGGAGAAGAACGGGAGAAGAACGGGAGAAGAACGGGAGAAGAACGGGAGAAGAACGGGAGAAGAACGGGAGAAGGACGGGAGAAGGACGGGAGAAGGACGGGAGAAGAACGGGAGAAGAACGGGAGAAGAACGGGAGAAGAACGGGAGAAGAACGGGAGAAGAACGGGAGAAGAACGGGAGAAGAACGGGAGAACGACGGGAGAACGACGGGAGAACAACGGGAGAAGAACGGGAGAAGACGGAGAACAACGGAGAAGAACGATGGAGAAGAACGGGAGAAGTACGGGAGAAGAACGGGAGAAGAACGGGAGAACGACGGGAGAACGACGGGAGAAGGACGGGAGAAGGACGGGAGAAGAAAGGGAGAAGAACGGGAGAAGAACGGGAGAAGAACGGGAGAAGGACGGGAGAACGACGGGAGAACGACGGGAGAAGGACGGGAGAAGAACGGGAGAAGGACGGGAGAACGACGGGAGAACGACGGGAGAAGGACGGGAGAAGAACGGGAGAAGAACGGGAGAACGACGGGAGAACGACGGGAGAAGGACGGGAGAAGGACGGGAGAAGAAAGGGAGAAGAACGGGAGAAGAACGGGAGAAGAACGGGAGAAGAACGGGAGAAGAACGGGAGAAGAACGGGAGAGCGACGGGAGAGCGACGGGAGAAGGACGGGAAAAGAACGGGAGAAGAACGGGAGAAGAACGGGAGAAGGACGGGAGAAGGACGGGAGAGCGACGGGAGAGCGACGGGAGAAGGACGGGAAAAGAACGGGAGAAGAACGGGAGAAGAACGGGAGAAGGACGGGAGAAGAACGGGAGAAGAACGGGAGAACGACAGGAGAACGACGGGAGAAGAACGGGAGAACGACGGGAGAACGACAGGAGAAGAACGGGAGAAGAACGGGAGACGAACGGGAGAAGAATGGGAGACGAACGGGATAAGAACGGGAGAAGAACGGGAGAAGGACGGGAGAAGGACGGGAGAGCGACAGGAGAAGAACGGGAGAACGACGGGAGAACGACGGGAGAAGAACGGGAGAACGACGGGAGAACGACGGGAGAAGAATGGGAGAACGACGGGAGAACGACGGGAGAAGAACGGGAGAAGAACGGGAGAAGAACAGGAGAAGAACGGGAGAAGAACGGGAGAAGAACAGGAGAAGAACAGGAGAAGAACGGGAGAGCGGTGGGAGAACGACGGGAGAAGAACGGGAGAACGACGGGAGAACGACGGGAGAAGAATGGGAGAAGAACGGGAGAAGAACGGGAGAAGAACGGGAGAAGGACGGGAGAAGGACGGGAGAGCGACAGGAGAAGAACGGGAGAACGATGGGAGAGCGGTGGGAGAGCGGTGGGAGAACGATGGGAGAACGATGGGAGAACGACGGGAGAGCGGTGGGAGAACGATGGGAGAACGATGGGAGAACGACGGGAGAGCGGTGGGAGAACGGTGGGAGAACGATGGGAGAACGGTGGGAGAACGGTGGGAGAACGGTGGGAGAACGATGGGAGAACGATGGGAGAACGATGGGAGAACGATGGGAGAGCGGTGGGAGAACGATGGGAGAACGTGCTACAGCTGCTAATAAAGCCTGAAGTCTGTCACATTTGTCACATTTCAGACAAATAATTCAGTGTCAGTTAATTATCTTCAGCACCTCCAGTTGAGCTTCAGACTCTTTTAACCGTTTTAATAACGTGAGCAGAATCACAGACGCTCAGATGGAAAAGTCCTGTAGAACCCATCACAGACTCTTATGTAACAGGCTCCAAATGGAGGGAAGAGCCAGGGCCACAGATCTGAGCCGTGGGTTTGGTCTCACAAACAGAAGGAGCTCCCCTTTGACCTGATTCACTTCAGACTGAAGCTGCAACGATCAACCATCAATTCAACTGATCAATGTAGCAATTATTCTTTCAATCAAATAGTTGTTTATGTCACAAAAAGCTTGTGGATCTGAGGAGAAAACTTTTTTTTGTAAAAACCATGTATCGATTTCTTGAGTCTGTGGATCGTCCGGATCGTCCCGCCGTACACTGAACAACCCAGAGGCGCAGGACAGCAGCCACATCTGCCAGTCTGCCCCGGGGCAGCTTCATCTGACTGTGACCGAGGAGCGACAATCCAGACCAAACAGGGACCAAACAGAGACCAAACTGGGACCAAACAGAGACCAAACTGGGACCAAACAGAGACCAAACAGAGACCAAACAGAGACTAAACAGAGCCTAAACTGGGACCAAACAGAGACCAAACTGGGACCAAACTGAGACCAAACTGAGACTAAACTGGGACCAAACAGAGACCAAACAGGGACCAAACAGAGACCAAACAGAGACCAAACAGAGACCAAACTGAGACCAAACTGGGACCAAACAGAGACCAAACTGGGACCAAACAGAGACCAAACAGAGACCAAACTGGGACCAAACAGAGACCAAACAGAGACCAAACTGGGACCAAACAGAGACCAAACAGAGACCAAACTGGGACCAAACTGGGACCAAACTGGGACCAAACTGGGACCAAACAGAGACCAAACAGAGACCAAACTGGGACCAAACAGAGACCAAACAGAGACCAAACTGGGACCAAACTGGGACCAAACTGGGACCAAACAGAGACCAAACAGAGACCAAACTGGGACCAAACAGAGACCAAACAGAGACCAAACTGGGACCAAACAGAGACCAAACTGGGACCAAACTGGGACCAAACTGGGACCAAACAGAGACCAAACAGAGACCAAACTGGGACCAAACTGGGACCAAACAGAGACCAAACTGGGACCAAACTGGGACCAAACAGAGACCAAACTGGGACCAAACTGGGACCAAACAGAGACTAAACAGAGACTAAACAGAGACCAAACTGGGACCAAACTGGGACCAAACAGAGACCAAACAGAGACTAAACAGAGACCAAACAGAGACCAAACTGGGATCAAACTGGGACCAAACAGAGACTAAACTGGGACCAAACAGGGACCAAACAGAGACCAAACTGGGACCAAACAGAGACCAAACTGGGACCAAACAGAGACCAAACAGAGACCAAACTGGGACCAAACTGGGACCAAACAGAGACCAAACTGGGACCAAACTGGGACCAAACAGAGACCAAACTGGGACCAAACAGAGACCAAACAGAGACCAAACTGGGACCAAACAGAGACCAAACTGGGACCAAACAGAGACCAAACAGAGACCAAACAGGGACCAAACTGGGACCAAACAGAGACCAAACTGGGACCAAACAGAGACCAGACAGAGACCAAACTGGGACCAAACTGGGACCAGACAGAGACCAAACAGGGACCAAACTGGGACCAAACAGAGACCAAACTGGGACCAAACTGGGACCAAACTGGGACCAAACAGAGACCAAACTGGGACCAAACAGAGACCAAACAGGGACCAAACAGGGACCAAACAGAGACCAAACTGGGACCAAACAGAGACCAAACAGGGACCAAACTGGGACCAAACTGGGACCAAACAGGGACCAAACAGAGACCAAACAGAGACCAAACAGGGACCAAACAGAGACCAAACAGAGACCAAACTGGGACCAAACAGGGACCAAACTGGGACCAAACAGGGACCAAACAGGGACCAAACAGAGACCAAACAGAGACCAAACAGAGACCAAACTGGGACCAAACAGGGACCAAACAGAGACCAAACAGAGACCAAACTGGGACCAAACTGAGACCAAACAGAGACCAAACTGGGACCAAACTGGGACCAGACAGAGACCAAACAGAGACCAAACAGAGACCAAACAGAGACCAAACTGAGACCAAACTGGGACCAAACAGAGACCAAACTGGGACCAAACAGAGACCAAACTGGGACCAAACAGAGACCAAACTGGGACCAAACAGAGACCAAATAGAGACCAAACTGGGACCAAACAGAGACCAAACTGGGACCAAACTGGGACCAAACAGAGACCAAACAGGGACCAAACTGGGACCAAACTGGGACCAAACAGAGACCAAACTGGGACCAAACAGAGACCAAACTGGGACCAAACAGAGACCAAACTGGGACCAAACAGAGACCAAACAGAGACCAAACAGAGACCAAACTGGGACCAAACAGAGACCAAACAGAGACCAAACTGGGACCAAACAGAGACCAAACAGGGACCAAACAGAGACCAAACAGAGACCAAACAGAGACCAAACTGGGACCAAACAGAGACCAAACAGAGACCAAACTGGGACCAAACTGGGACCAAACAGAGACCAAACAGAGACTAAACAGAGACCAAACAGAGACCAAACAGAGACCAAACAGAGACCAAACTGGGACCAAACTGGGACCAAACAGAGACCAAACAGAGACTAAACAGAGACCAAACAGAGACCAAACAGAGACCAAACAGAGACCAAACAGAGACTAAACAGAGACCAAACAGAGACCAAACAGAGACTAAACAGGCCCAAACACCGCCTTCAAAAACTCTACAAGGTTGGTTTACTTTAGAGCTGGACACTTTCCTTTCACCACCGTAAACCTGTCCAGAAACTCAAGTTTAGTCCTGGTTAACCCTGGTTCAGACCTGGTTCAGACCTGGTTTTCAGTCCTGGCCCAGTCCTGGTCCAGTCCTGGTTCGGACCTGGTCCAGTCCTGGCCCAGTCCTGGTCCAGTCCTGGTTCGGACCTGGTCCAGACCTGGTCCAGTCCCGGTCCAGACCCGGTTCAGTCCCGGTTCAGTCCTGGTCCAGTCCTGGTCCAGTCCCGGTTCAGTCCTGGTCCAGTCCTGGTCCAGTCTCGGTCCAGTCCCGGTTCAGACCCGGTCCAGACCCGGTCCAGTCCCGGTCCAGTCCCGGTTCAGTCCTGGTTCAGTCCCGGTCCAGTCCCGGTTCAGTCCGGGTTCAGATCTGGTCCAGTCCTGGTCCAGTCCTGGTCCAGTCCCAGTCCAGTCTCGGTCCAGTCCCGGTTCAGACCTGGTTCAGTCCCGGTCCAGTCCCGGTTCAGTCCTGGTTCAGTCCGGGTTCAGATCTGGTCCAGTCCTGGTCCAGTCCCAGTCCAGTCCCAGTCCAGTCTCAGTCCAGTCTCGGTCCAGTCCTGGTCCAGTCCCAGTCCAGTCCCGGTCCAGTCCCGGTCCAGACCCGGTTCAGACCCGGTTCAGGCCCGGTTCAGACCTGGTTCAGGCCCGGTTCAGGCCCGGTTCAGACCCGGTTCAGACCCGGTTCAGGCCCGGTTCAGACCTGGTTCAGTCCTGGTCCAGTCCTGGTTCAGACCTGGTCCAGTCCTGGTCCAGTCCTGGCCCAGTCCTGGTTCAGACCTGGTCCAGTCCCGGTTCAGACCCGGTTCAGACCCGGCTCAGACCCGGTTCAGGCCCGGTCCAGACCCGGTTCAGGCCCGGTTCAGGCTCTGGTGTGAGCACAGTTTACAATGTCACACAAACCTCCAAACGGCCGAGTGCTGCAAACAGAGAAACATCTGGAGAGGATTTAACTGAGGATCCTCTGTTTGTCTGAATCCAAGCGGAAAAAGCCAAAGTTGAACCAGCTTCAGTTTAAGACCAGTTTAAGACCAGTTTAAGACCAGTTTAAGACCAGTGAGGGACCAGTAAAACACCAGTGAAACACCAGTAAAACCAGCACTGGCCAGAGTTTGGCTTTAACCAAAGCTGAAGCGCCCAAACGACCCAAACAAACATGGCGGACTCTTTTGGGATTTTGTTTTTGTGCATTTGTGGAAGAAAATATGAGTTGAACTGGATGTAACTAAAGTTTGATGATGTGTAGAGCTCAGAGCTGCAGATGGATGTGGCGTTTGGACTCGGTTAAATAAGATCAAATAAACTGGACTGATTTGCAAACAAACACTAAACTCAGATCTTTTATTTTCATCTTGGTTAATTACTACGCTCCATTCTACAACGGTGACCACAAACGGCAGAGCACTTCAAACTGTCCAATCAAAGACGCCTTCAGCTGAACAAACACAGGACAAACAGGTTCAAGCGTTTGTCGAGTCTCTGAGGCCACAGACCAAGGACTCACTTCAACTCATTTAAGATCAGCTCTGGTTCTGTTCAAATATTACAAAACAGTGTTAAAATCAATGAGTTAATTAGTCAATAGTTGTTGTTTTTTTTCTTAATAATCGACATGGACAAACCCGATGTTTTTCTAACGTCCAAACATGTTCAGGAGTCTGAACATTTAAAGACTGTGGGGCTGCAACAAGTTAATCAATTCATAACAACTAATCAAATATATAAATGGTCAACTATTTAAGTCATCAAATAATCGTTAATCTATTCACCTTATTCTGCCCCGCCCACTTTTGTCGTAAACGCACTTCCGTTTGACGAGAACTCCGTTAAAGCTAATGATGAACGAGGGAAAAGTCTGAGGCTAAAATGTTACATAAAGTAGATTGATTTGTGTAAAATGTTTAATGAACACGAGACACAACAAGTCACAACACAACGATTTCCTGAAAACGGCTTTTTAGTCGAGTAGAACTTATTTTCTGTTGAGCTCGTCTGCTCCGTGTGAACTACAACGGAAACAAGACGGCGGCGCGTACGACAACTTCAGGAATAAAGTGAATACACAGACAGTAAAACGTGGCATGATCTGAGAGAAGAGGTTTTGTTGCTCAGACAGACCAAGAATCATTCAAAAATGACACATTCAGTGTTTTTGATGAAAATATCCTTTTGTCTGTGACTGTTCTCCGGCAGGACAACTCACTTCAGCTTTGTCTGGGTCAAACTGAGCAAAAATGTGCGATCGATTCATTGAAAGAATAATCACTCGACTAATCAATTACCAAAATGACTGTTTGTTGCAGCCCTGGAAGTCAAATAAGTACAAACGACGGTGATATCTGGGTGTTGAGTTTTACCGTTTGCTCCGTCTCACATTCACTGAGCCCAGTCCTGGAGCTTCTGTTTACTGTTAAAGTGAATGGACTGGAGAGCTGAAGGTTCAGACACAGAGCAGGCCTCTCAAACGCCCCATAAACTTTACAGAGTATTTCCCAGGTTTCATTGAGGCAGAAGGTGTTAAACGCACTGTGCCTCGACCCGAGCGCAGAACAACCAGAACACGCCCTGAGCCTTCACCATAAAACCATCATGACCAGGTCGCTCTGGTGTGCCCTGGGGCAGACTGTGGAGGTGTGGCTGTCTCACACTGGGGACGGTCACCTGAGCTCTAAGTGTCCACAGCAGACGGTGTGGTGCTGGTTTAGGTCCTTCCTGTGGTCCAGACTTGGTGCTGGTTTAGGTCCTTCCTGTGGTCCAGACTTGGTGCTGGTTTAGGTCCTTCCTGTGGTCCAGACTTGGTGCTGGTTTAGGTCCTTCCTGAGGTCCAGACTGAAGCCCGGAGCTGTCCATGATCTTCACTTTAAACAGTTTAAGGCTCAGACAATGAAGAGCATCTGCTGCACATCTGGGACGGCCTCAGCACCACACGATACACCTCCCCCCACACCGGCCTGTCCTGGGACACTGCAGCATGACCTCCCCCCACTCCGGCCTGTCCTGGGACACTGCAGCACTGACCTCCACTCACACCGGCCTGTCCTGGGACACCGCAGCACGACCTCCCCCCACACCGACCTC
The DNA here is from genome assembly GCA_019453435.1 of Rhinogobius similis. NCBI lineage: Eukaryota > Metazoa > Chordata > Actinopteri > Gobiiformes > Gobiidae > Rhinogobius > Rhinogobius similis. The sequence continues at coordinate 748,125 of CM033630.1, read as the reverse complement.
CCTCCACACTGACCTGTCCTGGGACACTTGCAAAGGTACTAGAGCTTATAATAATAGCACAGATATTCTTCAGGCAGAGCAGCTGCCCATCTGCTCCATCAACCAGTCACTCCGAGCCTTCACTACGACTGAGACAGACACAGATCCACAGGTCAGTTCTAGTCTCATCAGTTCAGTCAGTTCTAGTCCATCGTTCTCGATGTAAGATCTACAGCTGGTGGCACAGAGTTAGAGCGTGTGGACACAGCACGTCTTCTCCTCCTGTGACCTCGTCTTTCACAAGTTTTTACTTAGTTATGCACTTAAAGCAGAACTCTTCACGACAGAGCGCCCCCTGCAGGTCTCTCAACAAAAGCTTTTTCTTTTCCTTTTTTCCTTCCTTTTTATTGAAATAAGGGCGTTTAATCACCCACAAAAACATTTAATGTCGCCAAATTTAAAAAGATCCAGTGTTTCTCAGGAGAGTCGTCTTCGGCGTCAGGACAGCAGGGGGCGCCGACAGGGGGCGCCGACAGGGGCTTCAAACGGCCCCAAAATACATTCACAACCACCACACAGATGTTTGATAAGGTGAAAATGTTACTTAGTTCTACTTTAATATGGCGGCACGGTGGTGCAGCGCTCTCAGTTCACAGCTTGAAGACTATCCTGGTTAAATAAAGGTCAATTTAAAATATATGTTTTATTATATTTCTATTAAATATTTCTTACATTTAACTGAAGGTCCATCTCTCCTGCCTCTGTCGGCTCCTCCTGGACACCTCGGGTTTATCGCTCTTAACATTATCTGAAGTCCAGCTGTCTGTGTTTCATACGATGGAAGAATATGAAGATCGATCAATATGGGGGAAAACATATTTCCCATAAGGCCCAGCCCTAGAGGTCCAACAAGAACAGAACGCACTGGTCCAAGAGTCAATAAATCCACTTCATCTGCAGAGTGTCGGTCAATGCACAAAACTCTGCCGACAACAGTCCCAGGCCAAAGGCCCAGCTCTAACACACTTTGACAAACTTATAAAACGTATGATATGAAATACTGATCATCGATGACCAACAGCAGGAAGAATCCTCTGCTGACGATTAAATAAATGGTTGTGTGAATTCCTGTGAGGCGACTGCTGCTGGGGTTTTGGGCTAAAACTTTAGTCCTGGCCCCAAATTCCTGGGACTCTTGACATTACTGTATTTTTGCAGGAGAGTTCTGTGGAATCCATCAGCTGATCCTGAGGGACAGGATTCCAGAGTCTGCGTCAAACCTCAAACTCTCATCAGGAAAATCACTCAAACTCATGCACCGAACACTGAGAACAGCTCTGCAGGTTAAACAGACAGGACAGCACTGACGGGTCCAGCTTTGGCCAAATCAACACCACAGGTTTAACACCGGTGCCCGAGGGTAATAAACACTTCTAACCACAGAAGTGAACTGTTCTTGAAGGACTTTCACGATCAGGCAGTGGCCCACAGCTGAGGTCAAAGGTTCTGGATAAAACAATAGTCTGGTCACATGATTCATGTGAACATACAGCAGGTGTTTTCAGTCTGATCTCTGTGTCCACGAGGACACCCCGGAGCTCCAGGTTTGTCTGTGTATCAGACCAAACCTCTGAGGACGAGGGGCTTCACCTCGTGCAGCTCTGTGTGGCATGTTGTTGTTGTGGGTGGTTTCTGTCATTTTTAGTGAAAAACCTCTAAACTCCAACACTGCTACAGAAAATCAGAGCGCGTAAAAACATTCTCAGGTTTCTGGCCGTTTTCCCAGAGCTGTAAAAGTTGAAAGCGGATGATAATTGCTAACACACCTGTAGATCCTGGGCTCAGGTTCCACTGAAGGACTGGGCCTCTTCATGTGGTTCAGTTTAACATAAAACTAAAGCTGGGGAAATGTTCCTGTGTTTCATACATTGAAATGTTACACATTGTGAGTTATTCTTGTCTCCAGCTCATGAGACAAAGATGATGTGGACCTAGTTTCACTCTAAATAATTTAAAATGTATGTAAGTGTCCCCCGTGGAGGTTTGGGTCACTTCACGGCTGACGTGCCACAGCAGGACGGACAACAGTACGAACAGAACCTCACAGTGGCCCTCCAGCACCACCTTAACAACCACAAAATGCTTTTTAAAATATATACATTTAAAAAGTGAAGAGCCGCCCGCGTGTTGCTGAGATTGGTGTAAACATTTTTAAATAAATTCCCTCTGATTCACTCCAGAGCACAAACAGAACATATATTTCCATTTGACTTCAGTTGCACTTGTGCTTCCCACTTGTTTAATATTTCTTGCCACTTTGTCACAAGAATCTCAGCAGAATCTGTGGAAAACTGAACTCTTATTCAACAAAGTCTCCATCTTGTCATTGTGAATGTTCCGTGTCCTCTGCTCCGTGCAGCTGCTGTGTAACAATCAACACTAAAGTCCGTTTTGAAGCCACAGTCACAGGTATAATTACTCAACAGGGTTTCCTTTCCTGAATAGTTTTAGAATGATCTCTCCCAGAACCATGCGCTAATATTTAATTAAGAAACTACTCTTAATGTTGTAAACAATTTATGTGCTACGACCAGTGTCTTTTAATTATGATATAATTATGAATATTCTACTATTGTTTGTGGTGTGTTGAGTCGTAGTGCTGGAGTCCAGTTTGAACATTGGTTTTGTGAGATAAACAGCTGAGCCTGGAGCACTTTAACAGGTTTAGTGAGATTTACAGCTCAGTCTTTGGCCTCGGTCTGCGCTCCAGACATCAAAGACTGGAGCCAAATCTGTTTAGTTCAGACGCATCATGAGGAACAAACTCACCTCCCTCTGTCACTACAAACATATTAGGCAGGAGTTATTGTAGGCCAAAGAAGCAGCAACGCCAAAGTCTACAGTAAAGCGGCCAGTGACAGTAAAACAGTTAGATTTCAGTGGAATGTGGTGGAGCATGAGCATTTTCATAAGAAATCTACAAAAGTAAAAAGCACAAATGTTTTAAACCCTGATCAGTTCAGAGAGAAGCTTCATTCTCCCACTGTACTCAGTTCAATAAAATATTCCAGCCCAATGCTGTAATCCATCCAGTCAGTATAAACACAGCACCGATGGAAGAACCTCCAGCAGCACGACCTCCGCCCTGCAGCAGAGTCTACGCCTCTGACCTTTGGGTTTAAAGAGCTGCAGCCGCTGAACGTGTGGAAATGAAACATGTCTGCTCGGGCCATAAACAGACTGTTACAGGCTGTTACAGAACTGTTATAGGGCTGTTACGGAGCTGTTACAGGGCTGTTACAGAGCTGTTACTGAGCTGTTACTGGGCTGTTACGGAGCTGTTATGGAGCTGTTACAGAGCTGTTACAGAGCTGTTACAGGGCTGTTACAGAGCTGTTACGGAGCTGTTACAGAGGTGTTACGGAGCTGTTACGGAGCTGTTACGGAGCTGTTAGGGAGCTGTTACTGAGCTGTTACAGAGCTGTTACGGAGCTGTTACAGAGGTGTTACAGAGCTGTTACGGAGCTGTTACAGAGGTGTTACAGAGCTGTTACGGAGCTGTTACGGAGCTGTTACAGAGCTGTTACAGAGCTGTTACGGAGCTGTTACAGAGCTGTTACTGAGCTGTTACGGAGCTGTTACAGAGCTGTTACAGAGCTGTTACGGAGCTGTTACGGAGCTGTTACGGAGCTGTTACGGAGCTGTTACGGAGCTGTTAGGGAGCTGTTACTGAGCTGTTACAGAGCTGTTACGGAGCTGTTACAGAGGTGTTACAGAGCTGTTACAGAGCTGTTACAGAGCTGTTACAGAGCTGTTACAGAGCTGTTACAGAGCTGTTACAGAGCTGTTACAGAGCTGTTACAGAGCTGTTACAGAGCTGTTACAGAGCTGTTACAGAGCTGTTACAGAGCTGTTACGGAGATGTTACGGAGCTGTTACGGAGCTGTTACGGAGCTGTTAGGGAGCTGTTACTGAGCTGTTACAGAGCTGTTACTGAGCTGTTACAGAGCTGTTACGGAGCTGTTACAGAGGTGTTACAGAGCTGTTACGGAGCTGTTACGGAGCTGTTATGGAGCTGTTACGGAGCTGTTACGGAGCTGTTGTGGGGCTGTTACAGACCTGTTATGGGTTGTTACAGGCTGTTACGGAGCTGTTACAGAGCTGTAACAGATCTGTTACTGGGCTGTTACTGGGCTGTTATGGAGCTGTTACAGCGCTGTTATAGGGCTGTTACGGGGCTGTTACATACAAGGTCAAGGTCAAGGTCATCTTTATTTATAAAGCACCTTATACAATAATAAGACATTATCCCAAAGTGCTGGACAACAAAATAAAACAACACAATATTAAAAACACAAAGATTCCTGGACACAATGTTTAAAAAACACAAGCATTTATACAATATATAAAAGTGCTCAGGTCAATTTGAATTAAAAGCCAGCGCAAAGAGGTATGTTTTTAAAAGCGATTTAAAGCTCAGAATCGAGCTGGCCGCTCTTATATTATATGGAAGAGCATTCCACAGCCTGGGGCCGGCGACTGAAAAGGCTCTATCGCCCCTGGACTTCAGCCTGGACATGGGACAGTCCAGGAGCAGCTTATCAGCGGACCTTAGTGGTCTAACCGGGGCATGCAATATTAATAAATCACTCAAATACGAAGGTGCCAAGCCGTTTAAGGACTTATAGACATAAAGCAAGGTCTTGAATTGAATGCGGTAGGGAACGGGGAGCCAGTGAAGTGAGGACAACACTGGAGAAATATGGTCCCTGCGTCTTCTTCCAGTGAGCAGACGTGCTGCCGCATTTTGTACAAGCTGCAGTCTATGGAGAGATGAGTTTTTCAAACCAAGATATAAAGAATTACAATAATCTAGGCGTGATGATATTAATGCGTGAATTACTCTCTCCATTTGGTTCGGTGGTAGATATGGTTTGACTTTGCTTAGAAGTCTGAGCTGGAAAAAGCTCGTCTTAACCACAGAACTGATCTGCTTGTCAAGCTTAAAATCCTTATCAAGAAATACACCAAGACTTTTCACAACAGGTGAACAGGGAGATAAAAACTCATCAAGACTAAGTGTAGCATGTTTTTCTCACTTGAAGTTGCGTTTTGTCATTCTTAGTCTTCCTTTTTCCGGAAGCTGACGTCACATCCGGTGAGTCTATTCTGCGTTTGCGAGTGATCGTTCTCCACACTTTATTGTTAATCCACGAATTATACAAAAACTATCTTACCCTCCTACACATAATTGAAAGTTTAATTGCTCCCTAAACAACCCGGAGCCTCATTTACCTCACTTTGTTCAGTATTTCGTGGATTAAATCCCCCCCCCTGCCCGCTAGCATCAACCGGAGCTAGCCTAGCCGACTAGCGCCATGGCTGGCCCATCCTCCGCCTCTTTCGCCCTTACCTGTTCAAGCTGTCATATGTTGAGTCAGAACCCTGCTTCTTTCACTGACGACAGGGAGAGTTGCGTGAAGTGTAGCGTAGTGGTAGCTTTGGAAGCCAGGGTTACAGAGTTAGAAGCGCGGATCCGCATTGTGGAGGAGCTAAAGTCTAGCTATAGCCAGGTCGTAGCATCAGGTTTACCGGACCGCGCCGCAGGTAGCAGTGTTAGCATAGTTAGCAGTGTTAGCGGTAGCAAGGCTAAGCCTCAGGATAAGACCAGCCCCCAGCGCCTCCCGGCGCGGCAGGGACCAGACCAGGAACAAGACAGGGATAGATTTGTGACAGTTCGGAGGGGATCGATGCGCTAAACACCAGCCTTTAGTGCACCATAAGCTTCCTGCCTGCAATAGGTTTGCCCCACTTTCGGCGATCACACGCCCGCCGAGCGTGACACTCTGGTGATTGGAAGTTCCATAGTCAGAGACGTGAAGCTGCCAGCAGCCTCAGTTAGGTGTTATCCGGGGCCAGAATGGGGACATCGAAGGAAACCTTAGGCTTTAAAACAGAGTAGTCAGAGGTTCCGTCGTATCGTGATTCACGGAGGTGGTAATGACACCCGGCGGAGACAATCAGAAGTGCTCAAATTGCAGGTTGGAGCGGTGTGTGAATTGGCGGTCGATGTCAGATACCGTAATATTTTCTGGTCCCCTCCCCAATCGGGTCAATGCTGAAATGTACAGCCGCTTTTCAGCATTCAACTGCTGGTTGTCTAGTTGGTGCCCCCAAAACAACGTAGTCTTTGTTGACAATTGGAGTGCGTTCTGGGAAAGCCCGGCTCATACGCAGGGATGGCATCCATCCGACTGGAGGGTACATCACTTTTAGTTCGAAATTTGGCCGATAGCCTTAGTCGCCTAAAGTGGCGCTCTAAATATGAGTCCCGGGTGCAGAGTCTCTTCTCTGTCCTAAGCTCGCCAGCTGTCACAGATCAAGTGTTCAGAGTCAAATAGAGACTGTGCGTGTCCCTCGTGTAAATAACGCCAATAAGTCAGATCCAAATACAGATAATTTAGGTGTCAGACCAAATAACTTAATACAAATAATGCCTACACATGATACAAATAAACTAATAAATAAGCATGTAAAATGTGGATTGCTAAACATTAGGTCAATTTCCTCCAAATCACTTTTAGTTAATGAATTAATTAACGATTATAATATTGATCTTTTAGCTTTAACTGAAACTTGGCTTCAACAAGATGATTATGTCAGATTAAATGAGGCCCCACAGAGTCATGTTAACTTTCAAGCTGCCAGGAGCTCAGGCTGGGGAGGTGGGGTGGCAGTAATCTCACATTCTAGTTTACTCCTGAGTCCTAAAATTAATAAAATTAATAATGAGTCTTGCTCATTTGAAAGCCTTATCCTATCAATCACCTGCCCAAACTGGAAAAAACAAAAAGCTGTTTTGCTCATAATAATCTATCGACCTCCCGGTCCTTACTCGCTGTTCTTAACAGAATTCTTTGACTTCCATCAAATTTAGTATTAGACTGGGAAAATATTGTGGTGGTTGGGGATTTCAACATTCATGTGAATGAAAATAATTGCCTCAGTAATGCCTTTAGCGCTTTATTAGATAGCATTGGTTTCACTCAAAATGTAAATAAACCAACCCACAGTCACCAGCACACTCTGGACCTGGTTCTAACTTATGGAATAGAGATTAGTGACCTAAATGTCTTCCCCCAAAACCCAATAATGTCAGATCACTTCCTAATTACCTTTCAGTTTATTCTTAAGGACTATCCAGCTCCTCAGACTAAAACTATAATGAAAAGGACAATATCTGAAAAATCTATTTTAAAGTTCAGAGAAATAATAGAACCAATATTTAATATTACGTCATGTGATCCTGTCGTTAACAGCGCCAGTCCCAGTGCTATTGATAACTCTGTTGACTCAATGGTCAACTCTCTAAAATCTGCTCTTGATGTTGCAGCTCCACTTAAACAGAAAGTAATCAGGCCAAAACGAGCCTCCCCCTGGTACAATGAAGAACTACGTTCTCACAAACAAAGGTTAAGATAACTTGAGAGATCCTTACGCCGCCTCCCACACAGAAGAATCCCTGAAAGAATGGAAAACTTGCCTTCTGTCTTATAAGCAGGCTCTGCGTAAGGCTCAAACCAGATATTATTCAAATTTAATAGAAGTAAATAAAAATAACTCTAGATTTCTCTTCAGCACTGTAGCCAGGCTGACAAACTGTCACAGCGCAGTAGAACCCTCAATACCAGTTACTCTAAGCTGCAATGACTTTCTCCTATTCTTTAACAGCAAAATCACAACTATTAGAGATAAACTAAATGAAATTACTCCCACTATCAGTACTGAGCAAGCCCAGACTGCAAAGCTAGTGTCCCATACAAATCCTTCAGTAATACTAGATAGGTTCACTGCTGTTGATCAGGCAGAGATAACTTCAGTCATTATGTCCTCCAAAACATCAACTTGTATTTTAGACCCAATCCCAAGTAGACTCCTCAAAGAAATTCTCCCCTAATTATAAATCCCATTCTTAATATAATAAATACTTCACTAAAGCGGTTATGTCCCTCAGTCCTTCAAATATGCAGTGATTAAACCACTTTTGAAAAAGCCTAATCTAGACCCGACATACTGGCAAACTATAGACCTATTTCTAATCTTCCCTTTGTCTCTAAAATCCTTGAAAGAATTGTGATTAAACAGCTTTGTCGCCACCTGCAGGACAATAATTTCTTTGAAGTTTTTCAGTCAGGGTTCGTGCGTACCACAGCACTGAAACTGCACTAGTTAAAGTCACAAATGATCTGTTATTAGCTGCTGATGATGGACAGGTCTCAATCCTAGTTCTGTTGGACCTCAGCGCAGCGTTTGATACCATCGACCACAACATTCTACTGCAGAGGTTAGAATGTGATATAGGTGTCAGTGGAACCGCCCTTAGCTGGTTTAAATCCTATCTATCTGATAGGTACCAGTTTGTTAATGTAAACCAGAGATCTTCCCCATGTTCTAAAGTAACCCACGGTGTGCCGCAGGGGGTTCAGTACTCGGTCCAGTTCTGTTCACACTTTATATGCTGCCCTTAGGTATGATCATCAGAAAGCATGGCATTAACTTCCACTGCTATGCAGATGACACTCAGCTGTATTTATCAATGAAACCTGATCAGACCCATCAAGTAGACAGACTTAGTGCCTGCGTGAAAGACATAAAAACTTGGATGACTCTTAATTATCTGCTCCTTAACCCTGAAAACCGAGGTAATTCTGCTGGGCCCTAAGCACCTGCGAGACTCTTTATCTGACCAGATAGTTTCTCTGGACAATATCACTGTAGCCCCCAGCTCTACTGTAAGAAACCTTGGGGTCCTATTTGACCAAGATCTCTCGTTCAAAGCACATATAAATCAAGCCTGTAAAACAGCCTACTTTCATTTATGTAACATCAGCCAAAAATTAGAAAAATCCTGCCCAGAGATGATGCCGAAAAACTCATCCATGCATTTGTCACATCCAGATTAGACTATTGTAACGGTCTGCTTACAGCGTGTCCTAAAAGCTCTATAAGAAGCTTTCAACTGGTTCAAAATGCAGCAGCAAGATTATTAACAGGTACTAGAAGAAGAGATCATATTTCACCAGTGTTAGAGTCTCTTCACTGGCTTCCTGTTGAGTTTAGAATCAAATTTAAAATCCTCCTCCTGACTTATAAAGCTTTAAACAATATGGCCCCATCGACCTCAAAGATGCAATAGTAGCGTACCATCCAAACAGAGCTCTTCGTTCTCAAAATGCTGGACTATTGTTAGTCCCCAGAGTCTCTAAAAGCACAGTAGGAGGTCGAGCATTTAGCTACCAAGCTCCTGTGTTATGGAACCAGCTCCTGTTCATGTAAAAGAGGCCGACACAGTCTCTACATTTAAGACCAGCTCAAAACGTTCCTCTTTGAAATAGTTTATGGTCAGGCCAGTTAGGAACAGAAATAAAAACCTACAGTTTTAGCTACGCTGCCCTTGGAGCAATTCTGCTGGGGGAAGTATGGAGCTGAACACTGTCCTCTGGTTCTTCCTACTTTACCTATCAACAATATTTAATATTACTTCAACTGTAGTCTGTTCATTGCTGTTCACATGTTTCTCTTTCTCTCCACTTCCCCCGGGGAGTGGAGACTGTTTCAGACACTGCGGCGGCTGCTCCAGTGACGACCCCCCCACCCCCACCTGTCTGGACGATCTATGCGCCACCCGCCTGGACAGCTGGATTAGCCACACCTCGTCTGCCTGGACGAACTCCTTCTACTTTAGATGAACTGTTCCTCATCTCCTGCTGGAGGATCTCTCTACACTGGTGGACTGCTCCTCGTCCGCCTGGAGGAACTCTTTAAAGCCACCTCCCTCTTGAGTGGTTCTGGCTCCACAGTCCAAGTGGATGTCAGTCCTAGTTCATCTGCAGCCTGTCCGTCCGTGGGAGTAGGATCTCTCCTTCACTGTGGTTCTCCCCGAGGTTTCTACTTTTTCCCATGGGGTTTTTTGTAGTTTTTCCTCGCCGCGAAGGAGGGTCAAAGGACAGGGGCATTCTGGGACAGTTATCTGAACTGCTTTTACCTGTGGCCCATCGAGGCAACTGTTGTTGTGATTTTGGGCATTATAAAAATAAATTGATTTGATTTGATTTGATATTTAAGATCATCATGACAATCGCCAAATATTAAAATTTCGGTCTTTTTGTCATTTAAATTCAAAAAATTCATGGACATCCAGTTTCTAACTTCGTCCAAACATTTACGAAGTGTCTCGGCAGCGCCTGATTGTGGATTTAGGGGCAAATATATCTGTACATCATCAGCAAAACAATGGAAGGACACATTATATTTTCTAAAAATCGATCCCAGGGGCAACATATACAGTGAAAACAACAGCGGGCCAAGAATTGATCCCTGAGGAACTCCACTAATCAAGGGAGCTTTCTTTGAATAGAAAGGGCCCAAATTGACTGAAAAGTGTCTATCTGACATATATGACTGGAACCACTTTAGGGCTGTCCCTTTTATGCCAGCACATGATTCAAGTAGAGACAATCAAATCATCAAATCAATTTATTTTTATAATGCCCAAAATCACAACAACAGTTGCCTCGATGGGCCACAGGTAAAAGCAGTTCAGATAACTGTCCCAGAATGCCCCTGTCCTTTGACCCTCCTTCGCGGCGAGGAAAAACTACAAAAAACCCCATGGGAAAAAGTAGAAACCTGAGGAGAACCACAGTGAAGGAGAGATCCTACTCCCACGGACGGACAGGCTGCAGATGAACTAGGACTGACGCATCCACTTGGACTGTGGAGCCAGAACCACTCAAGCCAGAACCACTCAAGCCAGAACCACTCAATAAAATTCTGTGGTCGACAGTATCAAACGCCGCTGTCAGATCCAAGAGCACTAGTATGGAGGAGGTGCCTGAGTCCGAAATCAAAAGAAGATCATTAAAAATTTTCAACAAGGCAGTCTCTGTACTGTGCAACGATTTAAAACCAGACTGGAACTTTTCGAAAATGTCATTTGATTCAAGATGTGCCTGTAACTGGGTGTACACCACTTTTTCCAAAACTTTAGACAAGAATGAAAGCTTTGATACAGGTCTGTAGTTGGACAATACAGATGAATCCAGATTTGGTCTCTTTAAAAGCGGTTGCACTATAGCCTGTTTAAACAGAGACGGCACATATCCAGTCGTAAGTGACTTATTTATCAAAGTTACAATAAAAGGTCCGATAGAGTCGAAGACATCCTTAAAAACCCCAGTCGGAAGACTATCCAACGGACAGTTTGAGGTTTTTATACCCCGGACAATTTTGGACAGTTCAGTCTGCAAGACAGGCTCGAACATTTCAAACTCTGTAGTGCATGAAGGAGCAATACTCGGATCTGGGGCCCCACATGGGGTTTGTGCCCGGATGCATGAAACTTTATCAATAAAGTATGTGCAAAATTTTTCACAGAGTGCAACACATGGGAGGACACCAGTGTGTTCGGGCGGATTAACAATCTTATTTAACACACTAAACAAAACCTGAGGCTTCTGGTAATTACACTCAACAAGATTTGCCATATACTGTGTCTTTGCCATTTTAACAGCATTTTGGTATTTTTTCAAGCAGTCTTTGAAAATTTCCAGGGACACATGAAGCTTATCCTTATTCCATTTTCTTTCAGCCCGGCGGCACTCGTGTCTAATGGAACGAGTTGTCTCATTTAGCCAAGGGTCTCTTTGCTTAGAGCATTTACGTTTGGCCGGGGCTATAATATCAAGAATGTTCAGACATGTGGAATCAAACAAGTTAATCAACTCATCAATATCCATATGTAGAGAGACTGATTCATTCAGAGATGATGTATTAAATGCACCAATGAACTGGGAAGCTGTAGCTGAAGTAATAACGCGCCTTTGACCTTCGATGGGGTTTATTTTGCAGCTACGTTTGGGGATCAGCAAAGACGATAATATCGCCTTTTGGTCTGAAAGTCCTGTATCACAGATATCCTTAATGTTGACGGTAACTCCATGAGATAAAACAAGATCCAGTATGTGTCCTCTGTTATGAGTTGGCTCTTCTACCAATTGAGTAAGACCAAAGGAGTCCAGAATGTCCAAAAATTCTTTCACCAGAGGTTTAGTAGGACAACAAATATGGATATTCAAATCACCCATAATGATAAAATGATCCCACTTAAGTGCAATATCAGACACAAGCTGGGAAAATTCTTTGATAAAGTCCTTATTTGATCTAGGTGGACGATTTATATAAGTGCACACAACACTGTCACACTCGTCTTAAGTTCGATAAGTTGCAGTTCAAAGCTCTCCAATTGATCATATGGGATCCTATGGCAGTTCAAGGATGACTTGAAAACTGAAGCTAACCCACCCCCTCTGCCGGTGGTACGGGGGGAGCTAAAATAAGCACACTCCGAGGGAACAAGTTCAGAAAAAACAAACGACTCACCAGCTTGCAGCCACGTCTCTGTTAAAAACAAAATATCCAGGCCTCGAGCGGTGAAAAATTCATTTAAGACGAAAGTCTTGTTTGACCTGTGGCCTGTGGCCCATCGAGGCAACTGTTGTTGTGATTTTGGGCATTATAAAAATAAATTGATTTGATTTGATTTGATTTGATTTGACAGCGATCTAGCGTTGAGGAGAGCCAATTGGAAGCAAGTGACCTCGTCACATTGTGATACCGGCACACAGGTCAGCGGGCGAAGGTTCCCAAAATCGACGCCACGTCCACCCCTCCGCCTGGGCCAGAACACACAGCACTCCTCTGTCGCACCACACCTCCGTGAGGACCGCTCCATCACGGCCGCACGGGAGAGATCCCGCGGCGTGTAAGCCAAAAACTTCACAAGCGGGGAACCACACGAACCCGTCCGGGGTCCCCTCCGGACAGAGCGCAGATAGTCTCTCAGTTTTTTCACCGCACCACCACGTTTTCCGCGTTTCCTTGAACGTCTTTTCCTCCGGTGTTGAACACCTGGGAAGCGGCGTAGAGACGGCGGTACTGCAGAGAGGAAGGGCGGTGGGGTGCCAAACTTCTGCTCGTGATTAAACTGTTGAAAACGTAACTCTTGTTGATCACGGATACTGAGAAGCGACTGACGATCATAGACAATTAGCGCTGAAACACTTTCATGAATTGTACTGAGAATGAAAGCAAACAGTAGGAAAAACAGGGCTGGAAGACGGAGCGCCGTGCACAGTGCTGGCGCCATCTTTCCAGCATAATATATCATACATACATGTTACAGGCTGTTACAGAGCTGTTATGGGGCTGTTACAGCGCTGTTATAGGGCTGTTACAGACCTATTACATTGTTGTTATAGAGATGTTACAAGTCTGTTGCAAGTTTGTTACATAGCTGTTACAGGGCTGTTACATAGATGTTATGGAGCTGTTACAAAATTGTTACAGGTCTGTTACATAGCCGTTACAAGGCTGTTACGGATCTACAGAACTGTCACAGAGCTTTTACGGAAAAGATACGCTGTTACTGGGATGTTAGCTACAGCTACAGGGCTGTTACGGGGCTGTTCTGCCAGTAGTTTGAATCTAACAACAACAATAGCTGCTAGTATTGAGCTTAGTCAGTGCAGATCTTTTAAGGACGGCTGTAGTTTTGAACGAGACCTGCGCCCTGTCTGCTGCTCCGTACACAGATATTTCCACATTAATCCTGGTGGTTTTGGATGCGATGAGCGCGACGCGGCCAACATGTGGTTTCTACAGTTCTGCTGCTTACACTGTCACAAAGGCACTCATTTAAAGCTGACTTCAGTTCTTTGCTCACACCCAAACACACGCCTCTCGCTCCGGCCTGAGGAAACGTCCTGTTCACTCAAAATAACAGCTCTTCTACTCCTACTGAACTGACTTCACCAGCGTAAAGGTGTGATTAGCCTCATTAATATGCGTGTGCGTTGTGGTAATTCATATGCAGACACCTTAACCTTGAGCTCATCTTGTGAGTCCAGCCATAATCACTTTACAGTAGCCAATGAGAAAACAGCTGGGTAATGTTTATGTGGTAGCATTTCATGAGCTAAGGGCTAAACTGGAGTAAACTAAAGAAACAAAGTAGCAGGATGTGTGTTCTGCTCGATGAGAATCTTATCCACATTTACTGACACTTTGATCAAAGTCAGTCCTGTGTTGTTACTCACGTGATCTGTGCTGACGTTTTTTCACTTTTTATTTTCACTTTTTTCTTTTTTTGTACATTTTGTAACTATAAACAATATACTCGATGTTCAAATTTTGCATATCATCAAAACAAATTCACAATATACCGTTATGAAAGTAAAGAAGTACCGTTATTTAAAGATTATGCCCCTTTGAAGCCTTTTTAAACACTTCATATTACAGACTATTCACTTCTAGAATTGCATGACTCCAAAAAGCAACTGTGATATTTTTCCCATGTTTCGATACATATTCCACGTCTAATTGCTTGCACCACAACTTCTTATTTCCCCGTTACAGTTCATTAAAGAGTGATCAGACCAAACCTGTCGTAGACCTGCAGTCAGCACACACTCCTCTGACATTTACGAGAAAAATGGACACTTTATTCCTTCAAACGCAGCAATTTTCCAGTCAATTCTCTGAGGACGAGGGCATGATGCAACACACGAGAGCAGAGCCAGAAAACAGTCAAACAGGCTGGTTTTAAAATGGACCAGATGAGCAGAGAAACAGGAGCGACTGTGGCAAAAGGACCCTTCAAACGGTGGTGACACGCTGAAGGGACAGTTGTGTGTTTTGGCTCCAGTTCCATTTTAAACGATCCAAGCTGCAGGAGGGATATAACAGTAGGCTGCAACCGATTAATCGCAACAAATCGATAACAGAAAGAGTTATCACCTAATTAAGTAATCGAATAATCATTGTCTGGTTCATACAAAGACTCCAAAACATGTCATGAGCTGCAGAGAAGAGCTTTAACGGTCTTGTGGTCCTCGTGTGGGAGAAGAGCACTACTGCACATGCTCAGTGGACGGAAAGCCACCTGATGCACCCAAAGGCTAAACTGTAGA
Organism: Rhinogobius similis; assembly: GCA_019453435.1. Taxonomy (NCBI): domain Eukaryota; kingdom Metazoa; phylum Chordata; class Actinopteri; order Gobiiformes; family Gobiidae; genus Rhinogobius; species Rhinogobius similis. Next base: position 733,117 of record CM033630.1, on the reverse strand, counting down.
GTTCCTGCATCATGTGACTAAAATGGTTGAAGACGTCATAACTGCAGTGAAGAAACAGCAGCAATAAACGGCAACGAGCCTCAAATGTAGCTTTTATCTTTGACAATAAATGAAGCTGTAAAAAACAATCATCTGAAAAACGAATCAGATTAAACATTAGCGAGCCTTACCTGGCACGAGTGTGAATCAAAGACAACAGAACAAAGCGGCGGCCATTTTTAAAAGCCTTGAGCAGAGCTGGGAAGAGACTCGTCAGTAGATTGGCTCAATCCTTGCACAACTCCATATATTTTAATGTCCTTAATGGGAAAGATGCCTGATCCAGGCTTTTCCAAAGCAGTTTGAGTTCCATGACGACTCACCATGTCCCACATCCAGATGCAGAGGTGCAGCAAACATTCAAAGACTAACGCAAGGGTTTATTGTTCGAATCTTTTCTCCCAGGAAAAGAGTGACAGCTGTTGTTGTGTCCCTGTGCAAGACACAGGTCCCCTTTGGAGTGGATAAGTAAAACACTTTAATAAAGATGGGGCCTATGTAACTATGGGGAATGTACTGTTTTTACAAAAATATTCAAATTTCTGCTCCTCAGATTTTTGTCCTGGTCACAATCACAGTGGGTTTACTGCCGTTGTCGGTGTCAAAATTGACAAACATAGGATCCTGCTTTGGCATAAAGTGCAACATAAAACAATGAATAAAATATAGAATGAAGAATAGAATAGACTAAGACTATAAACAGAATGTACAGCTGGACAGACAGTTGCGCTAATGTAGCAAACAGAGAGCTCTTCTGTAATATGTTGTTAAAGTGGCAGGTGTAAAGTGTTGATGAGTCCAATGGCAGAGGGAAAGAAACTGTTCTTGTGGCGGGAGGTTCTGGTCCAGATGGAGGTCCTGCCCGAGGGGAGGGGCTTAAATAGTCCATGTCCAGGTGAGAAGAGTCAGCTATGATCGACCTGCTCCGAGTCCTGGAGACACAGGTCCTGGAGACACAGGTCCTGGAGACACAGGTCCTGGAGACACAGGTCCTACAGACACACAGGTCCTGGAGACACAGGTCCTGGAGACACAGGTCCTACAGACACACAGGTCCTGGAGACACAGGTCCTGGAGACACACAGGTCCTGGAGACACAGGTCCTGGAGACACAGGTCCTGGACAGATGGAAGGCTGCAGCTTCTCAGCAGAGACACAATGTACTGTAGTCTGTGTTTGTCCCTGGCTGTGTCTCCAGCACCACACGGTGATGGAGGAGGTGATGGAGGAGGTGAGGATGGACTCGATGATGGCCGTGTAGAACTGCAGCTTGTCTTTCCTCAGCTGCAGCAGAAGGACATCTTCTCTCCACAAACTTGTCACATTAATCTTATGGTAAATGGTCACATTTTTAGGGCTTTTCCACCTTCAAGGCACTCAAAGCGCTTTGCATCAAGGAACCATTCACCCATTCACTCACACATTCACACTCCAGGGTAAGGCGGGTTAAGTGTCTTGCCCAAGGACACAAGGCAATTCACCCGAGGGAGCAATTGCACTGCCAACCTGGGGGTTAGTGGATTTGACCCAATGTTTATGTCAGGAGCTGGATTCGAACCATTGACCTTCAGCTCAGAAGACAATTTGTCTCCCAACTGAGCTACTGCCGCCCTTAAGCTTAAAGTCCTTTAACTGACGTCACGTCTTTGGAGTTGAATTATAGCACCACTTTCTGAGGCTTTTGTGAAAAAATAATGAGACTTTTGTTTATTTGTGCCGACAAAGACACTGAGATTTGTGCCAGCGTTTGTTTCATGTGGATCAGTGATTAGAGAGATACGAACCACATGAATTCTCTGCCTCAGCTCAATTTAAAACTACAGATGTTCTACAAAGTTTTGATATGTGAAGGAATCCCACTCCCAGCCTGCTGTCAGTGCAGTCAGTGAAGGGTTAAGTGCTCACAGAGCTGCCTTTAAAACCACAGACGGAGCTCGCCGTGAGAGAGACTGAGCGTGGAGCGTTCAGAGGAGCAGTGCTGACAGCCGGTCTGCGCGGTGCGTCCAGGGTCTGCGCGGTGCGTCCAGGGTCTGCGCGGTGCGTCCAGGGTCTGCGCGGTGCGTCCAGGGTCTGCGCGGTGCGTCCAGGGTCTGCGCGGTGCGTCCAGGGTCTGCGCGGTGCGTCCAGGGTCTGCGCGGTGCGTCCAGGTCACAGACATGAAGCCTCTGCTGTTGCCCTGCGTGGCTCTGCTGCTGTGGTTGGGCCTGAGTTCAGCCAGGACCAGGTCTGGACCAGGACTTTCCCAAGAGACTGGACTGAGTCTGAGGAGGATCCACAGCCGAGCAGCGGTGAGACTCGTTATTCAGTGTGATAATATACACTAAAGGAGATGTGGATAATAAAGTGTATGCACAGAGTGATTCTGCAGCCTTGGTTTGCGCTGCTGTTCTGCACACATTTGGTTTTTGGTTTGTATTTACATTCTGTCAGTCGAGTTTTATTGTAAAACTTTATTTAATGCATGCTTTTTATTTCATCATAGTTGACTTTATTTGCATATTAATTCATCGTTTTATGTTGCATCACATTGACAAAGCAAATTCTTAGTTTGTGAATTTTGTTCACTGACAATAGCAATAGATTTCGATGAGTCTCAGGTCCTGAAGTGTGGTAGACTTTAATGTTCTTGAGTCTTGTCCTGGTCTGAGGTCCATAGGTCCTTCAGATCTGAGCCAGGATCCTGGTTAAACTGTCTGAATATTATGCAGGTTTAAGTTTGATGGAGAATCAGTGCCAGACATCTGGTGTTTGATTTGTCTTCTGTCTAAACCTGCCCAAGGACAATAGATGGAAAGTCCTTTGTGAATCTGGTGCAGAGCAGAGTTTCTCTTTTGAGATCAGTGTCCCCAGTGCACTGTCCTTGTTTTAAATACATACAATGACTTATTATTGACAAGTTGAGATGTGTGAAATGTTGTGTCATAACTGACAGAATGGAGGCAGAAATCAGCTGCAAAAGTCTTTGATTCATTAAAGTAACATCAGTGCCACTTTGCTGTGAGTTCATTTGAGTCTTGTACATTTCCAGCCGTCCTGCTGCCCTGAGCCACAGCTGTAGGTGTTACACATGCTGTACTTCACTGCTCTATGTGTGTTTTATGTTAACACATGTTTTATATGATGTTAGGTGGAGCTCTTGCTGTAAATAAAGCGGAGGCCGAGCAGCTGGTTTTGATAGACCTCAGATTCACATGTATTTCATAAAGTCAGATTCAAACTGCTCTGTGGAACATTCTGCTTCACTGATAATGAGTGTCTGGCTGCAGTCTGAACACTCAAAGGCTGACAGCTCGTGAGTCCGAGTCTGAGCCAAAACACAGGACTCTGGGCTGAGGCCTTCAGAGGTTCATCTAATCAGAGCTGAACTGTGTTAGCTGCTTTTATTTGGCACTGTCTGTCAGGATTCATAATGTTCTCCTTCCCAGTTTCTTCTGCATCAAGAGACTGAAGCCCTGAATCCACTGAATTCAAGCACATTGTGAAGCTGCAAAGAGCAGCAGGGGGCGCTGTCAGGAGATGCACAGGCATTAAAGGCTTTACATCGCTCTCCTTTGAATCATGGGCACGATCTTTGTCCGAACAGCTGAGGTGCAGAGTCATGTGTTGGACGTTTACAGAGCCTCCTTCAGAACGATGCTCTGACGCTTGGCCCACTCACAAACACAGCCATTAAGACGACTGTGTTTAACTGAGCTAAAGCACGGATTTACACAACTGGCTTCAAACTAACGTGACCAGGAAAAGCACAGTGAGAGCTACACAGCGTCTGTGTCACACGGCTAACCATCCAAACTCTGTTCCTCTTCCAAAAAGTTGAAGCCAAATGGATTCTATGATCCAGTCTTTGCTATAATCCTCCTCTTCCTTGGTTCAGGTAAAAGTGTAATGCCAAAGTAAATGGAGTGTGGTTAAAATGCAGTGTGTAGCACATGTCTGTGTAAAGGAGCAGCCAAAACAGAAATGTTACATAATGTTTGTCATAATGGGGTCCAGGTATCAGTATCACAAAGCAGGTATTGTTAAGGTACAAACAGTAGACTGCCCTATGGAACCCATAAAAGCTCAAACTTATGGTCCATGTTTATAACGTATCCACGGACTCAGTTCACTTTGTAGAAAATAGACACAAAAAAGTCCATTAAATGCAAAACCAAACCGTACAGACACTTTGCATTTTGCACAAGTCCAGTTCACATGATTTGGTCTCTTTTTAGATAAATCAGTGGTGATTTTTAAAGTTTAAACTGTTTGCATGTGTCTGGGCTCCTCTTGGTATAAATTCTACAGAATCTGCTCGTTTCTAGTCTCCAAAGGCCCAGCTGTGTTGAGGCCTGTTTGTATGAAAACAGCGTCTGGATGTTTCAGTTCAGCTTTCACATTTGTACTTCATCTTTACCTTGGGGCATTATCAAACTGAACCAAGTGTTCAACAGGTGAACCGCACAGGAAACCCTGAGTTTGCTTTACAAACCCTTCACAAGCTTCAGTTATTTCACTCTGGTTTGTGGTATTTACTTTGAGCCACGAACACCAATGTTTCCTAACTCCAGGTCGTGGTCCCAGAACAGGCCTGCCAAGTGGTTTGGGGTTCTATAAATCTACAAAATGCATCAATAAGCTCAGTTTACGATTCAACGCTCAATTATCCCTTAATCCATGGTCTTACTAAGATTTGAGCACATTACAAACCTCATGACAAATCTCCTCCACATGGATCTAGAACTAACTGTTGAGTTTTGATGTTGTCTCTGTCTCCTGTAGAGGGCGCTACCTGCAGCAGATGAACCAGACAACCCTCCAATGACTGCAGAGGCCTCGGGTGAGTAACTGACTCAGACCCTTGGGCCAGTCTTATTTAGTCCTGGGTTAGTCCGTTTTGGCCCCGGGTCATGTATGCTCTATGTTTGACACACACAGGTGCTAGGTTGTGGGTCCAACCCCGGGGTCGGCCCAGGCCTTTCTGTGTGGATGTGCATGTTCTCCCCGTGTCAGGGTGGGTTTCCTCTGGTTTTGCACATAAAATCCTCCAGCTACAGTCCAGACCAGGCCAAGGACAAAGGTCTGGACCCGAGCGCTGTGGGCCCACTGCTCCTGAGGAGATGCCCCAGTGGCACTGAAGGACGGGTCAAATGCAGTGGACAAAAAGTGTTCCATTACTTCAGCCACAGGAGCCTGTTTGTCAGCTGCAAAAAAAAACACGTCTCTCACCTTGTTTTTTGTCTGAAGTCTGTATTTGACTGGACAACTGAAGCATAAATGGAGATAAAGGGGCCTTTTGTAAATGATCGAGGACAGGAATTGAACCCATGACACAGAGGCAGAAAGCACACGTGTAAGGCTCTGATCCACTGCACCACTGCTCCCTCTCTCACCTCGTTTTCTGTAAACTGATGTGAGCGCCTCCATGTTTATTTGTTTGTTGCTCTTTTTCTTCTGTTTTGCTCAATTCTCTAATTGACTCTGAGCGCCCTCTAGCTTTTATTTAAAAGAACACAGTGAAGGAAACTCAGAATGAGCCTAAAATGGGCCTTAAGTCCTGGTCCAGTCCTGTTTTGGCCCTGGGTTAGTCCTTGTCTTGTTCAGTCACAGTGATTGGTCCAATCCTGGTTCGGTCCTGTTCATAGCCCTGTTCTAAGCCCTGTTCTAAGCCTGTTCAAAGCCCTGTTCTAAGGCCTGTTCTAAGCCCTGTTCTAAGGCCTGTTCTAAGCCCTGTTCTAAGCCCTGTTCTAAGCCCTGTTCAAAGCCCTGTTCTAAGGCCTGTTCTAAGGCCTGTTCTAAGGCCTGTTCATAGCCCTGTTCAAAGCCCTGTTCTAAGGCCTGTTCTAAGGCCTGTTCTAAGCCCTGTTCAAAGCCCTGTTCATAGCCCTGTTCTAAGCCCTGTTCTAAGGCCTGTTCTAAGGCCTGTTCAAAGCCCTGTTCTAAGGCCTGTTCTAAGGCCTGTTCTAAGGCCTGTTCAAAGCCCTGTTCTAAGGCCTGTTCTAAGGCCTGTTCTAAGGCCTGTTCTAAGCCCTGTTCTAAGGCCTGTTCTAAGCCCTGTTCTAAGCCCTGTTCTAAGCCCTGTTCTAAGGCCTGTTCTAAGCCCTGTTCTAAGGCCTGTTCTAAGCCCTGTTCAAAGCCCTGTTCTAAGGCCTGTTCTAAGGCCTGTTCTAAGGCCTGTTCATAGCCCTGTTCTAAGCCCTGTTCTAAGCCCTGTTCAAAGCCCTGTTCATAGCCCTGTTCTAAGCCCTGTTCTAAGGCCTGTTCTAAGGCCTGTTCAAAGCCCTGTTCTAAGGCCTGTTCTAAGGCCTGTTCTAAGGCCTGTTCTAAGGCCTGTTCAAAGCCCTGTTCTAAGGCCTGTTCTAAGGCCTGTTCTAAGGCCTGTTCTAAGGCCTGTTCTAAGGCCTGTTCTAAGGCCTGTTCTAAGCCCTGTTCTAAGGCCTGTTCTAAGCCCTGTTCTAAGGCCTGTTCTAAGGCCTGTTCTAAGGCATGTTCTAAGCCCTGTTCTAAGCCCTGTTCTAAGCCCTGTTCTAAGCCCTGTTCTAAGCCCTGTTCTAAGGCCTGTTCTAAGCCCTGTTCTAAGCCCTGTTCTAAGGCCTGTTCTAAGGCCTGTTCTAAGGCCTGTTCTAAGGCCTGTTCTAAGGCCTGTTCTAAGGCCTGTTCTAAGCCCTGTTCTAAGCCCTGTTCAAAGCCCTGTTCTAAGGCCTGTTCTAAGGCCTGTTCTAAGGCCTGTTCATAGCCCTGTTCTAAGCCCTGTTCTAAGCCCTGTTCAAAGCCCTGTTCATAGCCCTGTTCTAAGCCCTGTTCTAAGGCCTGTTCTAAGCCCTGTTCTAAGGCCTGTTCTAAGGCCTGTTCTAAGGCCTGTTCTAAGCCCTGTTCTAAGGCCTGTTCTGAGGCCTGTTCTAAGGCCTGTTCTAAGCCCTGTTCTAAGCCCTGTTCTAAGCCCTGTTCTAAGGCCTGTTCTGAGGCCTGTTCTAAGGCCTGTTCTAAGCCCTGTTCTAAGCCCTGTTCTAAGCCCTGTTCTAAGGCCTGTTCTAAGGCCTGTTCTAAGGCCTGTTCTAAGCCCTGTTCAAAGCCCTGTTCTAAGGCCTGTTCTAAGCCCTGTTCTAAGCCCTGTTCTAAGCCCTGTTCTAAGCCCTGTTCTAAGCCCTGTTCTAAGGCCTGTTCTAAGCCCTGTTCTAAGGCCTGTTCTAAGCCCTGTTCTAAGCCCTGTTCTAAGCCCTGTTCTAAGGCCTGTTCTAAGGCCTGTTCTAAGGCCTGTTCATAGCCCTGTTCTAAGCCCTGTTCTAAGCCCTGTTCAAAGCCCTGTTCATAGCCCTGTTCTAAGCCCTGTTCTAAGGCCTGTTCTAAGCCCTGTTCTAAGGCCTGTTCAAGCCCTGTTCTAAGGCCTGTTCTAAGGCCTGTTCTAAGGCCTGTTCATAGCCCTGTTCTAAGCCCTGTTCTAAGCCCTGTTCAAAGCCCTGTTCATAGCCCTGTTCTAAGCCCTGTTCTAAGGCCTGTTCTAAGCCCTGTTCTAAGGCCTGTTCTAAGGCCTGTTCTAAGGCCTGTTCTAAGCCCTGTTCTAAGGCCTGTTCTGAGGCCTGTTCTAAGGCCTGTTCTAAGCCCTGTTCTAAGCCCTGTTCTAAGCCCTGTTCTAAGGCCTGTTCTGAGGCCTGTTCTAAGGCCTGTTCTAAGCCCTGTTCTAAGCCCTGTTCTAAGGCCTGTTCTAAGCCCTGTTCTAAGGCCTGTTCTAAGGCCTGTTCTAAGGCCTGTTCTAAGCCCTGTTCAAAGCCCTGTTCTAAGGCCTGTTCTAAGCCCTGTTCTAAGCCCTGTTCTAAGCCCTGTTCTAAGCCCTGTTCTAAGGCCTGTTCTAAGCCCTGTTCTAAGCCCTGTTCTAAGGCCTGTTCTAAGCCCTGTTCTAAGCCCTGTTCAAAGCCCTGTTCTAAGGCCTGTTCTAAGGCCTGTTCTAAGGCCTGTTCATAGCCCTGTTCTAAGCCCTGTTCTAAGCCCTGTTCAAAGCCCTGTTCATAGCCCTGTTCTAAGCCCTGTTCTAAGGCCTGTTCTAAGCCCTGTTCTAAGGCCTGTTCTAAGCCCTGTTCTAAGGCCTGTTCTAAGGCCTGTTCTAAGGCCTGTTCTAAGCCCTGTTCTAAGCCCTGTTCTAAGCCCTGTTCTAAGCCCTGTTCTAAGGCCTGTTCTGAGGCCTGTTCTGAGGCCTGTTCTAAGCCCTGTTCTAAGCCCTGTTCTAAGGCCTGTTCTAAGCCCTGTTCTAAGCCCTGTTCTAAGCCCTGTTCTAAGCCCTGTTCTAAGCCCTGTTCTAAGCCCTGTTCTAAGCCCTGTTCTGGCGTTCCTCTGCAGACCTGCCGACCTGCCTGCTGTGCGTGTGTCTCACTGGGTCCGTTTACTGTGAGGATGTGAGTCCGGACATGACCTCGGTCCCGGCGCTGCCCAAAGAGACGGCCTATCTCTACGCACGCTTCAACAAGATCCAGAAGATTGGCAACAAGGACTTTGCAGACATAAGTGAGTCACATTCAACGTACTATATCAGCTTAAATAAACCCAAACAGCCAAGTAAGAGTCCTGTTGTTTGTCCACAGTGACGCTGAAGAGGATCGACCTGACGGGAAATATCATCTCAGAGATCGAGGACGGAGCCTTCTCTAAACTGTCTCTGCTGGAGGAACTGTCTTTAGCTGAGAACAGACTGGTCAAACTGCCCATGCTCCCGGCCAAACTCACCACCTTCAACGCAAACTTCAACCTGCTCAAGACCAAAGGAGTCAAAGCCAACGTCTTCAAGGTAAACGGACCAGACCGTACCAGTCTGTGCATGTGCAGGAAACACATCCTTCATTACATCATGGACCGAATGACTCAAACCCACTGATCCAGGGTCTAACGTCAAACAAACCACTGTTTTTCCATCCGGTGGGCGACTGACTCTGTGCACAGGTTTACGGTGAGTGATAGACGCAGTGACCAGTGCAGAGCAGCTTCACACAATGACTCAGTAATAGTCTTACCTGAAAACCGCTCCAGTGTGCTGCAGTGTCCAGGAAAAACAAAGAAAGCTATTTGCACAGACGCGCTCCTGCCCAAACCTGTGCCCACAGAGCTTCGAGTGTGACAGGAAGCATTGCTTATAATGGCTTTGGAAGTCTTACAGGAGCCGAGCCGCGCCCACATTCATATTATATCTAGGACTGCATTTTTATGACCAAACTCTGCTCAGATTTGACATCTTGAACATTGTACATAATACTGTATGTATTTAAACAGAAACTGACAAAGCTGTCCAACCTGTACCTGTCGGATAACCAGCTGGAGGCGGTGCCACACATCCCCGAGAACGTGAGGACACTGCACCTGCAGGTGAGAGAGGGAACTGCAGCAGCTTCTGTGAAAGTGTTAAACCTACAATAAGACCATAAATATGTCTTTTACAGAACAACAACATCACAGACGTGAACGTGGACACGTTCTGTCGCTCCAACGACACATATTACCTCAGGCCCAGACTGACCGAGATCCGACTGGACGGAAACCCAGTGCTCCTGTCCAAGAACCCGGACACTTTCACCTGCCTCAACGTGCTGCCGGTGGGAAGGTACCGCTGAAACACGGACTTAAGAACCAAAGTACTGCTGAAACACGGACTGAAGAACCAAAGCACCGCTGAGACACGACACGGACTGAAGAACCAAAGCACCGCTGAGACATGGACTGAAGAACCAAAGCACCGCTGAGACACGACACGGACTGAAGAACCAAAGCACCGCTGAGACACGACACGGACTGAAGAACCAAAGCACCGCTGAGACACGACACGGACTGAAGAACCAAAGCACCGCTGAGACACGACACGGACTGAAGAACCAAAGCACCGCTGAGACACGGACTGAAGAACCAAAGCACCGCTGAGACACGACATGGACTGAAGAACCAAAGCACCGCTGAGACATGGACTGAAGAACCAAAGCACCGCTGAGACATGGACTGAAGAACCAAAGCACCGCTGAGACATGGACTGAAGAACCAAAGCACCGCTGAGACATGGACTGAAGAAGCAAAGCACCGCTGAGACACGACACGGACTGAAGAACCAAAGCACCGCTGAGACACGGACTGAAGAACCAAAGCACCGCTGAGACACGGACTGAAGAACCAAAGCACCGCTGAGACACAACATGGACTGAAGAACCAAAGCACCGCTGAGACACGACATGGACTGAAGAACCAAAGCACCGCTGAGACACGACACGGACTGAAGAACCAAAGCACCGCTGAGACACGGACTGAAGAACCAAAGCACCGCTGAGACACGACACGGACTGAAGAACCAAAGCACCGCTGAGACACGGACTGAAGAACCAAAGCACCGCTGAGACATGGACTGAAGAACCAAAGCACCGCTGAGACACGACACGGACTGAGGAGCAGCTTTACAAAGCAGAGGTTTCATCTCAGCAGCAGGCTCCAGGTTAATTAAACTCTTCTTTTTAGGACAGACTGATGATGCTGACACTTCTTCTGTGGGCCGTGAGGTTCAGTTTAATCCTGACCTGGGATTAGGGCCCAGGCAGGTCTTCCCTTTGTGGCTGAGCCTCTGCTCTTCTTATTTACTGCCTGTGTAGTCCAGTTCAGTTCTGGTTTCAGCCATTAAAAGTATGGAGGTATTGTATTTAGTGAATTAGGGACAATATTTTCCTCTCTGAAACACAGATAGGACTCTGGTCTGCAGTGTTTATAGAAGTGTAAATAAAACTCATAATATGGTGTTTAATTTATCTCCTCTGGAGGGAGAGAACTGTGAGCTCATGTATCTGACCTGTACGAATGTCTTTATTAAACAGTGTACAGAGGGCAGCGTTTTAATGTTGATATTTTAATAAACTTTTTCTAATTAAAGTCTCTTCTTGATTTGGAAAATCTGAAGACGCAGTAGCAGAACACCCAGCATGTGTACACAAGTCATTCAATGGTAAAGGTGTAGTTCTACAGCCCTGAGTGAGACAGAGGCCCTGCATATGTGCCACAGCTGCACTCACTGAGCCACAAACACAAATACAGCTCATCTTCATCACATTAGAGCCAACACTTTGTCCTCAGCGAGTCCGTGAAATGTGATTATCGTGTGTTGTTTGTGCTGTTTAGGGCACCAGACTGATCTGGTCTTTGCTCCAACAGTCTGCTGTGCTCTCTGCTTTACAAACTCTTTTTCTGCTAAAACACATGTGTATATTCTACCTGAAAGAATTAGGACGTGTTCGCGCCAAGTTCAATAAAAACCCAGATATGCAAAGGAAGACAGAGAGAAAGAGAGAGTTAGAGAGATGAGGAGATAAAAAGAGGGGGAGAGGGGGGAGAGGGGGGAGAGGGGGGAAATATGTGGCGTCTGGAGATGGAGTGCGAGCGTTTGGCCCGTGCCGTTGTGTTTGTGCTCGCCTGATGGAGCTGATGGCTGCAGCAGACGCCGCACCGTCAGCATTTTGAACAGAAGGAGTGGAAACCAAGGGCCCTCAGAACCTCACGGAGCTCAGGACGTTCAGACCCGACACCGAGGACGAGCTCTGAGGACGAGTCAAACCATCGAGCTCAAACACATTCATGCACACAGGACGCTGGGTTCACATTTAACTGACCGTCGTCTCCTCAGGTCATCACTGGAGTCCATTAACTCCAGTCCATTCCAAAGTATCAAAACTAACATCACAAACGGGACCAAAAGGGATATTTCCTGAACAGTAATGTCAGAACTACTAAAAGATCACATCGAAATATAAAGACAGCACCATTATTGTGGGTTAAAAATGCACATTCTGTTTATCATTGATTTAAGAGTAGATTTCCTTAGGACGAAGTCGAGCTTGAACTTTTAATACAGCGATAACACAAGGTCTAATCAGAACATACTCTGCAGATTTAAATATATATTGGCAGGTTTTGTTTTTATACTTTTCCTTATTAAGTCCTAAATGACAATATTGGGATCAGTTTTGTTTGTGTTGAGTTTTTTTATGTTGACAGTAAAAAGTAGTTTGACAAGTAAATTATAGCTTCTATATTTTAGTTTAATGTAACTGAAGTGAAATGATTGTGTTAAATGTGTTAAAGGCCCAGAGTCAGAGCGATGCAGGATGTTTGTGTAATATTCATAGATTATTCTGCTCTTTATGACGGACAAAGGTTCTGTCACTCACCTGAAGGTCAAGTGTGTGGGCCAGTGTGTGGGCCAGTGTGTGGGCCAGTGTGTGAGCCAGTGTGTGGGCCAGTGTGTGGGCCAGCAGAGTGTGTGTGGACCAGCAGAGTGTGTTCCTCAGGTGTGTGTGTGTGTTACCTGGAAGTGTGAGAAGGTTCGTGTGCGCTCGTCACATCGGTCAGAGAAGGTCCTCAGAGTCCTGAAGAACAGCAACAGGTCCTGACGCTCCTCCACTCTGAGACACACACACATGAACACATGAACACACACAGACACACACACACACATGAACACACATATACACACACACACACACACACAGACACACACATGAACACACACACACACACATGAACACACATGAACACACACACACACACACACATATATATGTGTGTGTGTATGCATGCCCTGGTTCTGGACCTGGACCTGGCTCTGGACCTGGACCTGGCTCTGGACCTGGCTCTGGACCTGGACCTGGCTCTGGACCTGGCTCTGGACTTGGTTCTGGTTCTGGCTCTGGTTCTGGTTTTGTCAGCTGGACCAGAACCAGCTGGTTTTGGAGACACACAGGTCTGACACATGACTGAGTGGATCTGTGGATGACTCTGGGATCATGTGTTGATCATGAGTTGAATGTAAAGCTGTAAAGTGTTTTTGTCGTTTTTCCACTGGCCCTGTCTGTGCTCTCACAGCTCTAATGGAAAGTGACACAAGCGCTCCAAAAACAACCACCGCCATTTGTCACACGGGAGGGGGGGGGGAGAGGAGGGGGGGGAGACAGAGGGGGGAGGAGAGAGGAGAGAGAGAGGGGCAGAGAGGGAGAGAGGAGGGGAGAGAGGAGGGAGGGGGGAGGGGGGGGCAGAGAGGGAGAGAGGGAGAGAGGGGGGAAGAGGGAGAGGGGCAGAGGAGAGGGGGGCAGAGGAGAGAGGGAGAGAGAGGGGAGAGAGAGAGGAGAGAGGGAGGAGAGAGGGACAGAGAGAGGAGAGAGAGGGAGAGGGGGGGAGAGAGGGACAGAGAGAGAGGGAGAGGGGGGGAGAGAGAGAGGAGATAGGGGCAGAGGAGAGAGGGAGAGGGGAGAGAGGGAGAGAGAGGGGCAGAGAGAGGGAGAGAGAGGGGAGAGAGGGAGGGGGCAGAGGAGAGAGAGAGGGGAGAGAGAGGGGAGAGAGGGAGGGGACAGAGGAGAGAGAGGGAGAGAGAGGGGGAGAGAGAGGCCAGAGATGGAGAAGAGAGGGCAGAAAAAAGAGGAAATATAGAAAGCACAGAGCTGGAGACAGAATGAGATGAGAAACAGAAGAGAGAGAGAGAGAGAGGGGGGGTGATGACAGAGAGAGGGGGAGACTGGGCGGTGCAGACGGGGGAGACGGGGGACAGTGGCAACGAGAAACACATGAGGACTTGTGAGTGAGGAGTGATGCCAGAGTCAGACGTTTAAAGGAGACGCTTCAGGCTCGAGAGCAGCAGCTGATCAGTTTGAACCTGAGACCGTTCACTGCAGCTCACGCCCGAAAAACACCCAAGTATTGAGATTAGATTTATGTTTTTATAATAACTCAAAGTCCAAAGGCCTGAAGAACTGACAAAAAGTCTGAAATCGGTGTATGAACTGAGAAACTAGTAAAATAATCACAATTCAGAGCATCCTGAACAAATGTAGCCTTCAGGATTTGCAGAATTAAACAGGGTATTTTACGGAAGCGTAGAACTGTCAATGTTAGGGAAGAGCTTTTTTTTGATAGTATTCTGACTTTTTTTTTGATAGTTATTTAAAAAAAAAAAAAAAGTCAGAATAACTATCCAAAAAAAAAAAGTCAGAATATCTATCAAAAAAAGTCAGAATAACTATCCAAAAAAGTCAGAATAACTATCCAAAAAAAGTCAGAATAACTATCCAAAAAAAGTCAGAATAACTATCAAAAAAGTCAGAATATCTATCAAAAAAAGTCAGAATAACTATAAAAAAAGTCAGAATAACTATCCAAAAAGTCAGAATAACTATCCAAAAAAAAGTCAGAATAACTATCCAAAAAAGTCAGAATAACTATCAAAAAAAAAAGTCAGAATAACTATCCAAAAAGTCAGAATAACTATCCAAAAAGTCAGAATAACTATAAAAAAGTCAGAATAACTATCCAAAAAAGTCAGAATAACTATCCAAAAAAGTCAGAATAACTATTAAAAAAAGTCAGAATAACTATCCAAAAAGTCAGAATACCCAATAACTATAAAAAAGTCAGAATAACTATCCAAAAAAAAAGTCAGAATAACTATCCAAAAAGTCAGAATAACTATCCAAAAAAAAGTCAGAATAACTATAAAAAAGTCAGAATAACTATCCAAAAAAAAGTCAGAATAACTATTAAAAAAGTCAGAATAACTATCAAAAAAAAGTCAGAATATCTATCAAAGTCAGAATAACTATCCAAAAAAGTCAGAATAACTATCAAAAAAGTCAGAATAACTATCCCAAAAAAAAGTCAGAATAACTATCCAAAAAAAGTCAGAATAACTATCAAAAAGTCAGAATAACTATAATAACAAAAAGTCAGAATATCTATCAAAAATAGTCAGAATAACTATCCAAAAAAGTCAGAATAACTATCCAAAAAAGTCAGAATAACTATCCAAAAAGTCAGAATAACTCAGAATAACTATCAAAAAAGTCAGAATAACTATCAAAAAAAAAGTCAGAATAACTATCAAAAAAAGTCAGAATAACTATCCAAAAAAAAGTCAGAATAACTATCCAAAAAAGTCAGAATAACTATCCAAAAAAAGTCAGAATAACTATCCAAAAAAGTCAGAATAACTATCCAAAAAGTCAGAATAACTATCAAAAAAAGTCAGAATAACTATCAAAAAAAGTCAGAATAACTATCCAAAAAAAGTCAGAATAACTATCCAAAAAAGTCAGAATAACTATCCAAAAAAGTCAGAATAACTATCCAAAAAAAGTCAGAATAACTATCCAAAAAGTCAGAATAACTATAAAAAGTCAGAATAACTATCCAAAAAAGTCAGAATAACTATCCAAAAAAAAGTCAGAATAACTATCCAAAAAAAGTCAGAATAACTATCCAAAAAAGTCAGAATAACTATCAAAAAAAGTCAGAATAACTATCAAAAAAGTCAGAATAACTATCCAAAAAAAGTCAGAATAACTATCCAAAAAAGTCAGAATAACTATCAAAAAAAAAGTCAGAATAACTATCAAAAAGTCAGAATAACTATCAAAAAAGTCAGAATAACTATCAAAAAAGTCAGAATAACTATCAAAAAAGTCAGAATAACTATCCAAAAAAAGTCAGAATAACTATCAAAAAGTCAGAATAACTATCAAAAAAAGTCAGAATAACTATCCAAAAAAGTCAGAATATCTATCAAAAAAGTCAGAATAACTATCAAAAAAGTCAGAATAACTATCCAAAAAAAAGTCAGAATAACTATCAAAAAAGTCAGAATAACTATCCAAAAAAAGTCAGAATAACTATCCAAAAAAAGTCAGAATATCTATCAAAAAAGTCAGAATAACTATCCAAAAAGTCAGAATAACTATCCAAAAAAGTCAGAATAACTATCCAAAAAGTCAGAATAACTATCAAAAAAGTCAGATAACTATCCAAAAAAAGTCAAGAATAACTATCCAAAAAAAGTCAGAATAACTATCAAAAAGTCAGAATAACTATCCAAAAAAAGTCAGAATAACTATCAAAAAAAAAGTCAGAATAACTATCCAAAAAAAGTCAGAATAACTATAAAAAAGTCAGAATAACTATCAAAAAAAGTCAGAATAACTATAAAAAGTCAGAATAACTATCCAAAAAAGTCAGAATAACTATAAAAAAGTCAGAATAACTATCCAAAAAAGTCAGAATAACTATAAAAAAAGTCAGAATAACTATCCAAAAAAAAGTCAGAATAACTATCCAAAAAAGTCAGAATAACTATCCAAAAAAGTCAGAATAACTATCCAAAAAAGTCAGAATAACTATCAAAAAAAGTCAGAATAACTATCCAAAAAAAGTCAGAATAACTATCCAAAAAAAGTCAGAATAACTATCCAAAAAGTCAGAATAACTATCCAAAAAAAGTCAGAATAACTATCCAAAAAAGTCAGAATAACTATCCAAAAAAGTCAGAATAACTATCAAAAAAAGTCAGAATAACTATCCAAAAAAAGTCAGAATAACTATCCAAAAAAAAGTCAGAATAACTATCCAAAAAAAGTCAGAATAACTATCCAAAAAAGTCAGAATAACTATCAAAAAAAGTCAGAATAACTATCCAAAAAAGTCAGAATAACTATCAAAAAAAAAGTCAGAATAACTATCCAAAAAAAGTCAGAATAACTATCAAAAAAGTCAGAATAACTATAAAAAAGTCAGAATAACTATCCAAAAAGTCAGAATAACTATCCAAAAAGTCAGAATAACTATCCAAAAAAGTATCAGAATAACTATAAAAAGTCAGAATAACTATCCAAAAAAAGTCAGAATAACTATAAAAAAAGTCAGAATAACTATCCAAAAAAAAAGTCAGAATAACTATCAAAAAAAGTCAGAATAACTATCCCAAAAAAAAAAGTCAGAATAACTATCAAAAAAAAAGTCAGAATAACTATCAAAAAAAAAGTCAGAATAACTATCCCAAAAAAAAGACAGAATAACTATCAAAAAAAAAGTAAGAATAACAATCAAAAAAAGTCAGAATAACTATCAAAAAGTCAGAATAACTATCCAAAAAAAGTCAGAATAACTATCAAAAAAGTCAGAATAACTATCCAAAAAGTCAGAATAACTATCAAAAAAAGTCAGAATAACTATCAAAAAAAGTCAGAATAACTATCCAAAAAAGTCAGAATAACTATCCAAAAAAAGTCAGAATATCTATCAAAAAAGTCAGAATAACTATCCAAAAAAGTCAGAATAACTATCCAAAAAAAGTCAGAATAACTATCAAAAAGTCAGAATAACTATCCAAAAAAGTCAGAATAACTATAAAAAAAGTCAGAATAACTATCCAAAAAAGTCAGAATAACTATCCAAAAAAAGTCAGAATAACTATCCAAAAAAAGTCAGAATAACTATCCAAAAAAAAGTCAGAATAACTATCCAAAAAAGTCAGAATAACTATCCAAAAAAAGTCAGAATAACTATCAAAAAAAGTCAGAATAACTATCAAAAAAAGTCAGAATAACTATCAAAAAAAAAGTCAGAATAACTATCAAAAAAGTCAGAATATCTATCAAAAAAAGTCAGAATAACTATCCAAAAAAGTCAGAATAACTATCAAAAAAAGTCAGAATAACTATCCAAAAAAGTCAGAATAACTATCCAAAAAAGTCAGAATAACTATCCAAAAAAAGTCAGAATATCTATCAAAAAAAGTCAGAATAACTATCCAAAAAAAAAGTCAGAATAACTATCAAAAAAAAGTCAGAATAAATATTTAAAAAAAGTCAGAATAACTATCCAAAAAAGTCAGAATAACTATCAAAAAAGTCAGAATAACTATCAAAAAAAGTCAGAATAACTATCCAAAAAGTCAGAAAAAAAAGTCAGAATAACTATCCAAAAAAGTCAGAATAACTATCCAAAAAAGTCAGAATATCTATCAAAAAAGTCAGAATAACTATCCAAAAAAAGTCAGAATAACTATCCAAAAAGTCAGAATATCTATCAAAAAGTCAGAATAACTATCCAAAAAAGTCAGAATAACTATCCAAAAAGTCAGAATAACTATCCAAAAAAGTCAGAATAACTATCAAAAAAGTCAGAATAACTATCAAAAAAGTCAGAATAACTATCCAAAAAAAGTCAGAATAACTATCCAAAAAGTCAGAATAACTATCAAAAAAAAGTCAGAATAACTATCCAAAAAAAGTCAGAATAACTATCAAAAAAAGTCAGAATAACTATCCAAAAAAGTCAGAATAACTATCAAAAAAGTCAGAATAACTATCAAAAAAGTCAGAATAACTATCCAAAAAAGTCAGAATAACTATCAAAAAAAAAGTCAGAATATCTATCAAAAAGTCAGAATAACTATCCAAAAAAAGTCAGAATAACTATCAAAAAAGTCAGAATAACTATCCAAAAAAGTCAGAATAACTATCAAAAAAAGTCAGAATAACTATCCAAAAAAGTCAGAATAACTATCAAAAAAAAAGTCAGAATAACTATCCAAAAAAAGTCAGAATAACTATCAAAAAAAGTCAGAATAACTATCCAAAAAAAGTCAGAATAACTATCCAAAAAAGTCAGAATATCTATCAAAAAAAGTCAGAATAACTATCCAAAAAAAAGTCAGAATAACTATCCAAAAAAGTCAGAATAACTATCCAAAAAGTCAGAATAACTATCCAAAAAGTCAGCAATTAACTATCCAAAAAAAAGTCAAGAATAACTATCCAAAAAAAGTCAGAATAACTATCCAAAAAAGTCAGAATAACTATCCAAAAGTCAGAATAACTATCAAAAAAGTTCAGAATAATCTATCCAAAATAAAAGTCAGAATAACTATCCAAAAAAAGTCAGAATAACTATCAAAAAAGTCAGAATAACTATCCAAAAAAAGTCAGAATAACTATCAAAAAAGTCAGAATAACTATCCAAAAAAAGTCAGAATAACTATCCAAAAAGTCAGAATAACTATCAAAAAGTCAGAATAACTATCAAAAAAGTCAGAATAACTATCAAAAAAGTCAGAATAACTATCAAAAAAAGCCAGAATATCTATCAAAAAAGTCAGGAATAACTATCCAAAAAAAAGTCAGAATAACTATCAAAAAAAAAGTCAGAATAACTATCCAAAAAAGTCAGGAATAACTATCCAAAAAAAGTCAGAATAACTATCCAAAAAAAGTCAGAATAATCTATCCAAAAAAAAGTCAGAATAACTATCCAAAAAAAAATAGAACTATCAAAAAAAGTCAGAATAACTATCCAAAAAGTCAGAATAACTATCCAAAAAAGTCAGAATAACTATCCAAAAAAGTCAGAATATTTATCAAAAAGTCAGAATAACTATCCAAAAAAAGTCAGAATAACTATCCAAAAAGTCAGAATAACTATCCAAAAAGTCAGAATAACTTATCCAAAAAAAAAGTCAGAATAACTTATCAAAAAAAAGTCAGAATAACTATCCAAAAAAGTCAGAATAACTATCAAAAAAAAAGTCAGAATAACTATCCAAAAAAGTCAGAATAACTATCCAAAAAAGTCAGAATAACTATCAAAAAAAGTCAGAATGAAACATCTATCAAAAAAGTCAGAATTAACTATCCAAAAAAAGTCAGAATAACTATCCAAAAAAAAGTCAGAATATCTATCAAAAAAAGTCAGAATCAACTATCAAAAAAAGTCAGAATAACTATCCAAAAAAAGTCAGGAATAACTATCCAAAAAAGTCAGAATAACTATCAAAAAGTCAGAATAACTATCCAAAAAAAGTCAGAATAACTATCCAAAAAAAAGTCAGAATAACTATCCAAAAAAGCCAGAATAACTATCAAAAAAGTCAGAACTATCTAAAAGTCAGAATAACTATCAAAAAAGTCAGAATAACTAATGTAAAAAGTCAGAATAACTATCAAAAAGTCAGAATAACTATCCAAAAAAAGTCAGAATATCTATATCAAAAAAAGTCAGAATAACTATCCAAAATAATAACTATCAAAAAGTCAGAATAACTATCCAAAAAAAAGTCAGAATAACTATCCAAAAAGTCAGAATAACTATCCAAAAAAAGTCAGAATATCTATCAAAAAAGTCAGAATAACTATCCAAAAAAAGTCAGAATAACTATCCAAAAAAAGTCAGAATAACTATCCAAAAAAAGTCAGAATAACTATCCAAAAAGTCAGAATATCTATCAAAAAAAAGTCAGAATAACTATCCAAAAAAAGTCAGAATAACTATCAAAAAAAAAGTCAGAATAACTATCCAAAAAAAAGTCAGAATAACTATCCAAAAAAAAAGTCAGAATAACTATCAAAAAAAAAGTCAGAATAACTATCCAAAAAGTCAGAATAACTATCCAAAAAGTCAAATATTCATCATCAAAAAGTCGAATAACTATCAAAAAAGTCAGAATAACTATCCAAAAAAGTTTGAATAACTATCAAAAAAAGTCAGAATATCTATCAAAAAAGTCAGAATAACTATCAAAAAGTCAGAATATCTATCCAAAAAAGTCAGAATAACTATCAAAAAAAAAGTCAGAATAACTATCCAAAAAAGTCAAATAACTATCAAAAAAAAAGTCTGAATAACTCATCCAAAAAAAGTCAAGAATAACTATCAAAAAAAGTCAGAATAACTATCAAAAAAAAAGTCAGAATACACCATATAAAAAAGTCAGAATATCTATCCAAAAATGTCAGAATAACTATCAAAAAAAGTCAGAAT
>CM033630.1:642061-712416 GCA_019453435.1 Rhinogobius similis | reverse complement strand
TGTTCTAAGGCCTGTTCTAAGGCCCTGTTCTAAGCCCTGTTCTAAGCCTGTTCTAAGCCCTGCCTAAGGCCTGTTCTAAAGCCCTGTTCTAAGCCCTGTTCTAAGCCCCCACTTAAGCCCTGTTCTAAGCCCTGTTCTAAGCCCCTGTTCTAAGCCCTGTTCTAAGGCCCGTTCTAAGCCCTGTTCTTATCCCTGTTGTAAGCCCTGTTGTCAGGGCTGTTCTTAGTCCTGTTCTTAGGCCTGTTCTTAGCCCTGGTCTAAGGCCTGTTCTGTTCTAAGGCCCGTTCTAAGCCCTGCTCTAAGCCCCCTGTTCAAAGCCTGTTCTAAACTGTTCTAAGGCCTGTTCCTAGAAGGCCCTGTTCCTAAGGCCTGTTCCATAGTCCCTGTTCTAAGCCCTGTTCTCAAGCCCTGTTCAAAGCCCTGTTCTAAGCCCTGTTCTCAAGCCCTGTTCTACGGCCCTGTTCTAAGCCCCCTCTGTTCTAAGGCTTTTCCTCCTCCGTTCTAAGCCCTAAGGCCTGTTCTAAGGCCTGTTCTAAGCCCCCTCTCTGTTCTAAGGCCCTGTTCTGGAGGCCTGTTCTAAGGCCTGTTCTAAGCCCTGTTCTAAGCCCCCTGTCTCTAAGCCCTGTTCTAAGGCCTGTTCTGAGGCCTGTTCTAAGGCCTGTTCCTAAGGCCCTGTTCTAAGCCCTGTTCCTAAGCCCTGTTCTAAGGCCTTTCTTCTCCGTTCCTAAGGCCTGTTCTAAGGCCTGGTTCTAAGCCCTGTTCAAAGCCCTGTTCTCAAGGCCTGTTCTAAGCCCTGTTCTAAGCCCTGTTCTAAGCCCTGTTCTAAGCCCTGTTCTAAGCCCTGTTCTCAAGGCCTCCACTCCTAAGCCCTGTTCTAAGGCTCTGTTCCTAAGCCCTGTTCTAAAGCCCTGTTCAAAGCCCTGTTCTAAGGCCTGTTCTAAGGCCTGTGCTCTAAGGCCTGTTCATAGCCCCTCTGTTCTAAGCCCTGTTCTAAGCCCTGTTCAAAGCCCTGTTCATAGCCCTGTTCTAAGCCCTGTTCTAAGGCCTGTTCTAAGTTCCTCTGTTCTAAGGCCTGTTCAAGCCCTGTTCTACAAGGCCTGTTCTAAGGCCTGTTCCTAAAGGCCTGTTCATAGCCCTGTTCTAAGCCCTGTTCTAAGCCCTGTTCAAAGCCCTGTTCATAGCCCTGTTCTAAGCCCCTGTCTCTAAGGCCTGTTCTAAGTTCTGCCCTGTTCTAAGGCCTGTTCCTAAGGCCTGTTCTAAGGCCTCCGTTCTAAGCCCTGTTATTCTAAGGCCTGTTCTGAGGCCTGTTCTAAGGCCTGTTCTAAGCCCTCTGTCTCTTAAGCCCTGTTCTAGTTAAGCCCCTGTTCTAAGGCCTTCGTTCTGGAGGCCTGTTCCTAAGGCCTGCTCTTAAGCCCTGTCTCTAAGCCCTGTTCTAAGGCCTGTTCTAAGCCCTGTTCTAAGGCCTGTTCCTAAGGCCTGTTCCTAAGGCCTGTTCTTAAGCCCTTCTGTTCAAAGCTCCCATGTTCTAAGGCCTGTTCTAAGCCCTGTTCCCAAGCCCTGTTCCTAAGCCCTGTTCTAAGCCCTGTTCTAAGGCCTGTTCTAAGCCCTGTTCTAAGCCCTGTTCTAAGGCCTGTTCCTAAGCCCTGTTCTAAGCCCTGTTCAAAGCCCTGTTCTGGTAAGGGGCCTGTTCTAAGGTGCCTGTTCTAAGGCCCGTTCATAGCCCTGTTCTAAGCCCTTGTTCTAAGCTCCTGTTCAAAAGCCCTGTCTATAGCCCTGTTCTAAGCCCTGTTCTAAGTGGCCTGTTCTAAGCCCTGTTCTAAGGCCTGTTCTAAGCCCTGTTCTAAGCGCCTGTTCTAAGGCCCTGTTCTAAGGCCTGTTCTAAGCCCTGTTCTAAGCCCCTGTTCTAAGGCGTTTTTCTCCTGTTCTAAGCCCTGTTCTAAGGCTGCTTTTGCCCGTTCTGGAGGCCTGTCTCTGAGGCCTGTTCTAAGCCCTGTTCCTAAGCCTCTGTTCTAAGGCCTGGTTCTAAGCCTCCCTGTTCTAAGTTTCTCCTGTTCTAAGCCCTGTTCTAAGCCCTGTTCTGAAGCCCCCCCTCTGTTCTAAGCCTCCTGTTCTAAGCCCTGTTCTCATGCTCTCTTGCAGACCTGCCGACCTGCCTGCCAAAGCGTGGTGTCTTCACTGGGTCCGGCTTTACTGTGAGGATACGTGAGTCCGGACATGACCTCGGGTCCCGGCGCTGCCCAAAGAGACGGCTCATTCTCACGCGACGCTTCAACAAGATCCAGAAGATTGGCAACAAGGACTTTGCAGATATAAGTGAGTCACATTCAATGTACTATATCAGCTTAAATAAAACCCAAACAGCCAAGTAAGAGTCCTGTTGTTTGTCCACAGTGACGCTGGAAGAGGATCGACCTGACGCGGGGAACATTATCATCTCAGAGATCGTGAGGACGGAGCCTTCTCTAAACTGTCTCTAAGCTGGAGGAAACTGGTTGTCTTTTAGCTGAGAAACAGACTTCGGTCAAACTGCCCATGCTCCTGGCCAAACTCACCACCTTCAACGCAGAAACTTGCCAACTCCTGCTCAAGACCAAAGGAGTCAAAGCCAACGCCTTCAAGGTAAACGGACCAGACCGTACCAAGTCTGTGCATGTGCAGGAAACACATCCTTTCATTACATCATGGACCGAATGACTCCAAACCCACTGATCCAGGGTCTAACGTCAAACAAACCACTGTTTTTCCCTATCCGGTGGGCGACTGACTTCTGTGCACAGGTTTACGGGTGAGTGATAGACTTTCAGTGACCCAAAGTGCAGAGCAGCTTCAATAACAATAATGACACAGTAATAGTCTTACCTGAAAACCGCCTTCCAGAACGCTAAAGTGGTGTTCCAGGAAAAACAAAGAAAGCTATTTTGCACAGGACGCGCTTCCTGCCTCAAACCTGTGCCCACAGAGCTTCGAGTGTGACAGGGAAGCACTGCCATTGATAATGGCTTTGGGAAGTCTTACAGGAGCCGAGCCGCACCATTCATATTATATCTAGGACTGCATTTTTATGACCAAACTCAGCTCAGATTTGACATCTTGAACATTGTACATAATACTGTATGTATTTAAACAGAAACTGACAAAGCTGTCTCAACCTGTAATCTCTGTCGGATAACCAGCTGGGAGGCGGTGCCACACATCCTCGAGAACGGTGGAGGACACTGCACCTGCAGGTGAGAGAGGAACTGCAGCAGCTTCTGTGAAAGTGTTAAACTCTACACAATAAGACCATAAATATGTCTTTTTTACAGAACAACAACATCACAGACGTGGAACGTGTGGACACGCTTCTGTCGCCCCAACGACACATATTACTCAGGCCCCAGATCTGACCGTGAGATCCGACTGGACGGAAACCCAGTGCTCCTGTCCAAGAACCCGGACACTTTCACCTGCCTCAACGTAAGCTGCCGGTGGTGGGAAGGTACCGCTGAAACACGGACTTAAGAACCAAAGTACTGCTGAAACACTGGACTGAAGAACCAAAGCACCGCTTGGAGACACGACACGGACTGAAGAACCAAAGCACCGCTGAGACATGGACTGAAGAACCAAAGCACCGCTGAGACACGAGACTGAAGAACCAAAGCACCGCTGAGACACGACACGGACTGAAGAACCAAAGCACCGCTGAGACACGACACGGACTGAAGAACCAAAGCACCGCTGAGACACGACATGGACTGAAGAACCAAAGCACCGCTGAGACATGGACTGAAGAACCAAAGCACCGCTGAGACATGGACTGAAGAACCAAAGCACCGCTGAGACATGGACTGAAGAACCAAAGCACCGCTGAGACATGGACTGAAGAACCAAAGCACCGCTGAGACATGGACTGAAGAACCAAAGCACCGCTGAGACACGGACTGAAGAACCAAAGCACCGCTGAGACACGACACGGACTGAAGAACCAAAGCACCGCTGAGACACGGACTGAAGAACCAAAGCACCGCTGAGACATGTACTGAATAACCAAAGCACCGCTGAGACACAGACTGAAGAACCAAAGCACCGCTGAGAACACGACATGGACTGAAGAACCAAAGCACGCTGAGACACGACACACGGACTGAAGAACCAAAGCACCGCTGAGACACGGACTGAAGAACCAAAGCACCGCTGAGACACGACACGGACTGAAGAACCAAAGCACCGCTGAGACATGGACTGAAGAACCAAAGCACCGCTGAGACATGGACTGAAGAACCAAAGCACCGCTGAGACACGACTCGGACTGAGGAGCAGCTTTACAAAGCAGAGGTTTCATCTCAGCAGCAGGCTCCAGGTTAATCAAACTCTTCTTTTTAGGACAGACTGATGATGCTGACACTTCTTCTGTGGGCCGTGAGGTTTAGATTAACCCTGACCTGGGATTAGGGCCCAGGCAGGTCTTCCCTTTGTGGCTGAGCCTCTGCTCTTCTTATTTACTGCCTGTGTAGTCCAGTTCAGTTCTGGTTTCAGCCATTAAAAGTATGGAGGTATTGTATTTAGTGAATTAGGGACAATATTTTCCTCTCTGAAACACAGACAGGACTCTGGTCTGCAGTGTTTATAGAAGTGTAAATAAAACTCATAATATGGTGTTTAATTTATCTCCTCTGGAGGGAGAGAACTGTGAGCTCATGTATCTGACCTGTACGAATGTCTTTATTAAACAGTGTACAGAGGGCAGCGTTTTAATGTTGATATTTTAATAAACTTTTTCTAATTAAAGTCTCTTCTTGATTTGGAAAATCTGAAGACACAGTAGCAGAACAACCAGCATGTGTACACAAGTCATTCAATGGTAAAGGTGTAGATCTACAGCCCTGAGTGAGACAGAGGCCCTGCATATGTGCCACAGCTGCACTCACTGAGCCACAAACACAAATACAACTCATCTTCATCACATTAGAGCCAACACTTTGTCCTCAGCGAGTCAGTCAAATGTGATTATCGTGTGTTGTTTGTGCTGTTTATGGCACCAGACTGATCTGGTCTTTGCTCCAACAGTCTGCTGTGCTCTCTGCTTTTACAAACTCTTTTTCTGCTAAAACACATGTGTGTGTATTCTACCTGAAAGAATTAGGACGCCAAGTTCAATAAAAACCCAGATATGCAAAGGAAGACAGAGAGAAAGAGAGAGTTAGAGAGATGAGGAGATAAAAAGAGAGGGAGAGGGGGAGAGGGGGGAGAGGGGGAAGAGGGGGGAAATATGTGGCGTCTGGAGATGGAGTGCGAGCGTTTGGCCCGTGCCGTTGTGTTTGTGCTCGCCCTGATGGAGCTGATGGCTGCAGCAGACGCCGCACCGTCAGCATTTTGAACAGAACAGTGGAAACCAAGGGCCCTCAGAACCTCACGGAGCTCAGGACGTTCAGACCCGACACCGAGGACGAGTCAAACCATCGAGTTCAAACACACTCATGCACACAGGACGCTGGGTTCACATTTAACTGACCGTCGTCTCCTCAGGTCATCACTGGAGTCCATTAACTCCAGTCCATTCCAAAGTATCAAAACTAACATCACAAACGGGACCAAAAGGGATATTTCTTGAACAGCAATGTCAGAACTACTAAAAGATCACATCGAAATATAAAGACAGCACCATTATTGTGGGTTAAAAATGCACATTCTGTTTATCATTGATTTAAGAGTAGATTTCCTTAGGACGAAGTCGAGCTTGAACTTTTAATACAGCGATAACACAAGGTCTAATCAGAACATACTCTGCAGATTTAAATATATATTGGCAGGTTTTGTTTTTATACTTTTCCTTATTAAGTCCTAAATGACAATATTGGGATCAGTTTTGTTTGTGTTGAGTTTTTTTATGTTGACAGTAAAAAGTAGTTTGACAAGTAAATTATAGCTTCAATATTTTAGTTTAATGTAACTGAAGTGAAATGATTGTGTTAAATGTGTTAAAGGCCCAGAGTCAGAGCGACGCAGGATGTTTGTGTAATATTCATAGATTATTCTGCTCTTTATGACGGACAAAGGTTCTGTCACTCACCTGAAGGTCAAGTGTGTGGGCCAGTGTGTGGGCCAGTGTGTGGGCCCGGTGTGGGCCAGTGTGTGGGCCAGTGTGTGGGCCAGCAGAGTGTGTGTGGACCAGCAGAGTGTGTTCCTCAGGTGTGTGTGTGTGTTACCTGGAAGTGTGAGAAGGTTCGTGTGCGCTCGTCACATCGGTCAGAGAAGGTCCTCAGAGTCCTGAAGAACAGCAACAGGTCCTGACGCTCCTCCACTCTGAGACACACACACATGAACACATGAACACACATATACACACACACACACATGAACACACATATACACACACACACACACACACAGACACACACATGAACACACACACACACACATGAACACACATGAACACACACACACACACACACATATATATGTGTGTGTATGCATGCCCTGGTTCTGGACCTGGACCTGGCTCTGGACCTGGACCTGGCTCTGGACCTGGCTCTGGACCTGGACCTGGCTCTGGACCTGGCTCTGGACTTGGCTCTGGTTCTGGCTCTGGTTCTAGTTCTGTCAGCTGGACCAGAACCAGCTGTTTTTGGAGACGTACAGGTCTGACACATGACTGAGTGGATCTGTGGATGACTCTGGGATCATGTGTTGGGATCATGAGTTGAATGTAAAGCTGTAAAGTGTTTATGTCGAGTTTTTCCACTGGTCCTGTCTGCGCTCTCACAGCTCTAATGGAAAGTGACACAAACGCTCCAAAAACAACCACCGCCATTTGTCACACGGGAGGGGGAGAGGAGGGGGAGGAGAGAGAGAGAGAGAGGGGAGAGAGAGAGGAGAGAGAGAGGGGCAGAGAGAGAGAGGAGAGAGGGGGAGAGGAGGAGAGGGGGAGAGAGAGAGAGGCAGAGAGAGAGAGAGGGAGAGAGGGGAGGAGAGTGGGAGAGAGAGAGAGAGGGCAGAGGAGAGAGGAGAGAGAGAGAGAGAGAGAGAGAGAGGGAGAGGGGGGAGAGGAGAGAGGAGAGAGAGAGGAGAGAGAGGGAGAGAGAGGGGAGAGGGAGAGAGAGAGAGAGAGAGGGAGGGGGAGAGAGAGAGGAGAGGGGCAGAGAGAGAGAGGAGAGAGAGAGGGAGAGAGGGAGAGAGAGGGGCAGAGAGAGGGAGAGAGAGGGAGAGAGGGAGGGGGCAGAGGAGAGAGAGAGGGGAGAGAGAGGGGAGAGAGGGAGGGGGCAGAGGAGAGAGGGAGAGAGAGGGGGAGAGAGAGGCCAGAGATGGAGAAGAGAGGGCAGAAAAAAGAGGAAATATAGAAAGCACAGAGCTGGAGACAGAATGAGATGAGAAACAGAAGAGAGAGAGAGAGGGGGTGATGACAGAGAGAGGGGGAGACTGGGCGGTGCAGATGGGGGAGACGGGGGACAGTGGCAACGAGAAACACATGAGGACTTGTGAGTGAGGAGTGATGCCAGAGTCAGACGTTTAAAGGAGACGCTTCAGGCTCGAGAGCAGCAGCTGATCAGTTTGAACCTGAGACCGTTCACTGCAGCTCACGCCGGAAAAACACCCAAGTATTGAGATTAGATTTATGTTTTTATAATAACTCAAAGTCCAAAGGCCTGAAGAACTGACAAAAAGTCTGAAATCGGTCTATGAACTGAGAAACTAGTAAAATAATCACAATTCAGAGCATCCTGAACAAATGTAGCCTTCAGGATTTGCAGAATTAAACAGGGTATTTTACGGAAGCGTAGAACTGTCAATGTTGTGTTGTTGTTTTTTTTGATAGTTATTCTGACTTTTTTTTTTGGATAGTTATTTAAAAAAAAAAAAGTCAGAATAACTATCCAAAAAAAAAGTCAGAATATCTATCAAAAAAAAAGTCAGAATAACTATCCAAAAAAAAGTCAGAATAACTATCCAAAAAAAAAAGTCAGAATAAATATCCAAAAAGTCAGAATAACTATCAAAAAAAGTCAGAATATATATCAAAAAAAAAGTCAGAATAACTATCAAAAAAAAGTCAGAATAACTATCCAAAAAAAAAGTCAGAATAACTATCAAAAAAAAGTCAGAATATCTATCAAAAAAAAGTCAGAATAACTATCAAAAAAAAAAGTCAGAATATCTATCCAAAAAAAGTCAGAATA
The DNA here is from genome assembly GCA_019453435.1 of Rhinogobius similis. NCBI lineage: Eukaryota > Metazoa > Chordata > Actinopteri > Gobiiformes > Gobiidae > Rhinogobius > Rhinogobius similis. The sequence continues at coordinate 704,260 of CM033630.1, read as the reverse complement.
ACTATCAAAAAAAAGTCAGAATAACTATAAAAAGTCAGAATAACTATCATCAAAAAAAGTCAGAATAACTATCCAAAAAAGTCAGAATAACTATTAAAAAAGTCAGAATAACTATCCAAAAAAAGTCAGAATACCCAATAACTATAAAAAAAAGTCAGAATAACTATCCAAAAAAAAAGTCAGAATAACTATCCAAAAAAAAGTCAGAATAACTATCAAAAAAAGTCAGAATAACTATAAAAAAGTCAGAATAACTATAAAAAAAAATTCAGAATAACTATAAAAAAGTCAGAATAACTATCAAAAAAGTCAGAATATCTATCAAAAAAGTCAGAATAACTATCCAAAAAAGAAAAGTCAGAATAACTATCAAAAAAAAAGTCAGAATAACTATCCAAAAAAAAAGTCAGAATAACTATCCAAAAAAAAAAGTCAGAATAACTATCAAAAAAAAAGTCAGAATAACTATAATAACAAAAAAAGTCAGAATATCTATCAAAAAATAGTCAGAATAACTATCCAAAAAAAAAGTCAGAATAACTATCCAAAAAAAAAGTCAGAATAACTATCCAAAAAAAAGTCAGAATAACTCAGAATAACTATCAAAAAAAAATTCAGAATAACTATCAAAAAAAAAAAAGTCAGAATATCTATCAAAAAGTCAGAATAACTATCCAAAAAGTCAGAATAACTATCAAAAAGTCAGAATAACTATCCAAAAAAAGTCAGAATAACTATCCAAAAAAAAGTCAGAATAACTAACCAAAAAAAGTCAGAATAACTATCAAAAAAGTCAGAATAACTATAAAAAAGTCGGAATAACTATCCAAAAAAAAAAAGTCAGAATAACTATAAAAAAGTCAGAATAACTAACCAAAAAAAAAGTCAGAATAACTATAAAAAAGTCAGAATAACTAACCAAAAAAAAAGTCAGAATAACTATAAAAAAAAGTCAGAATAACTATCCAAAAAAAAAAAGTCAGAATAACTATCCAAAAAAAAAGTCAGAATAACTATCCAAAAAAAAGTCAGAATATCTATCAAAAAAAAGTCAGAATAACTATCCAAAAAAAAGTCAGAATAACTATCCAAAAAAAAAGTCAGAATAACTATCCAAAAAAAGTCAGAATAACTATCAAAAAAGTCAGAATAACTATCAAAAAAAGTCAGAATATCTATCAAAAAAAGTCAGAATAACTATCAAAAAAAAGTCAGAATAACTATCAAAAAGTCAGAATAACTATCAAAAAGTCAGAATAACTATCAAAAAAGTCAGAATAACTATCAAAAAAAGTCAGAATATCTATCAAAAAAGTCAGAATAACTATCCAAAAAAAAGTCAAAATAAATATCAAAAAAAGTCAGAATAACTATCAAAAAAAAAGTCAGAATAACTATCAAAAAAAAAAGTCAGAATAACTATCAAAAAAAAAAAGTCAGAATATCTATCAAAAAAAAGTCAGAATAACTATCCAAAAAAAAAAGTCAGAACTATCAAAAAAAAAGTCAGAATAACTATCCAAAAAAAAAGTCAGAATAACTATCCAAAAAAAAAGTCAGAATATCTATCAAAAAAAAGTCAGAATAACTATCAAAAAAAAACTCAGAATAACTATCCAAAAAAAAGTCAGAATAACTATCCAAAAAAAAAAGTCAGAATAACTATCAAAAAAAAAGTCAGAATAACTATCCAAAAAGTCAGAATAACTATCAAAAAAAGTCAGAATAACTATCCAAAAAAAAAAAGTCAGAATAACTATAAAAAAGTCAGAATAACTATCAAAAAAAAGTCAGAATAACTATAAAAAAGTCGGAATAACTATCCAAAAAAAAAAGTCAGAATAACTATAAAAAATTCATAATAACTAACCAAAAAAAGTCAGAATAACTATAAAAAGTCAGAATAACTATCCAAAAAAAAAGTCAGAATAACTATCCAAAAAAGTCAGAATAACTATCCAAAAAAAGTCAGAATAACTATCCAAAAAAAAGTCAGAATAACTATCCAAAAAAAAGTCAGAATAACTATCCAAAAAAAATTCAGAATATCTATCAAAAAAAAGTCAGAATAACTATCCAAAAAAAAAGTCAGAACTATCAAAAAAAAAAAATCAGAATAACAATCCAAAAAAAAAAGTCAGAATAACTATCCAAAAAAAAAGTCAGAATATCTATCAAAAAAGTCAGAATAACTATCCAAAAAACTCAGAATAACTATCCAAAAAAACTCAGAATAACTATCCAAAAAAACTCAGAATAACTATCCAAAAAAAGTCAGAATAACTATCAAAAAAAGTCAGAATAACTATCCAAAAAAGTCAGAATAACTATCAAAAAAAGTCAGAATAACTATCCAAAAAAAGTCAGAATATCTATCAAAAAAAAGTCAGAATAACTATAAAAAAAAAGTCAGAATAACTATAAAAAAGTCGGAATAACTATCCAAAAAAAAAAGTCAGAATAACTATAAAAAAGTCAGAATAACTAACCAAAAAAAAATTCAGAATAACTATAAAAAAAAGTCAGAATAACTAACCAAAAAAGTCAGAATAACTATCCAAAAAAAGTCAGAATAACTATCAAAAAAAAAAAGTCAGAATAACTATCCAAAAAAAAAGTCAGAATAACTATCAAAAAAAAGTCAGAATAACTATCAAAAAAAAAAGTCAGAATAACTATAAAAAAAAGTCAGAATAACTATCCAAAAAAAAAGTCAGAATAACTATCAAAAAAAAGTCAGAATAACTATCAAAAAAAAAAGTCAGAATATCTATCAAAAAAAAAGTCAGAATAACTATCAAAAAAAAAGTCAGAATAACTATAAAAAAAAATCAGAATAACTATCCAAAAAAAGACAGAATAACAAACCAAAAAAAAAAGACAAAAAAACTATCCAAAAAAAGTCAGAATATCTATCAAAAAAAGTCAGAATAACTATCCAAAAAAAAGTCGGAATAACTATCCAAAAAAAAAAAAAGTCAGAATAACTATAAAAAAGTCAGAATAACTAACCAAAAAAAAAGTCAGAATAACTATAAAAAAAAGTCAGAATAACTATCCAAAAAAAAAGTCAGAATAACTATCCAAAAAAAAAGTCAGAATAACTATCCAAAAAAAAAAAAGTCAGAATAACTATCCAAAAAAAAGTCAGAATATCTATCAAAAAAAAAGTCAGAATAACTATCCAAAAAAGTCAGAATAACTATCAAAAAAGTCAGAATAACTATCCAAAAAAAAAGTCAGAATAACTATCAAAAAAAAAGTCAGAATAACTATCAAAAAAAAAAGTCAGAATATCTATCAAAAAAAAGTCAGAATAACTATCCAAAAAAAAAAGTCAGAATAACTATCAAAAAAAAAGTCAGAATAACTATCCAAAAAAAAGTCAGAATAACTATCCAAAAAAAAGTCAGAATAACTATCCAAAAAAAAGTCAGAATATCTATCAAAAAAAAGTCAGAATAACTATCCAAAAAAAAAAGTCAGAACTATCAAAAAAAAAGTCAGAATAACTATCCAAAAAAAAAGTCAGAATAACTATCCAAAAAAAAAAGTCAGAATAACTATCAAAAAAAAAAAAAGTCAGAATATCTATCAAAAAAAAAGTCAGAATAACTATCCAAAAAAAACTCAGAATAACTATCCAAAAAAAAGTCAGAATAACTATCCAAAAAAAAAGTCAGAATAACTATCAAAAAAGTCAGAATAACTATCCAAAAAAAAGTCAGAATAACTATCAAAAAAAAAGTCAGAATAACTATCCAAAAAAAAAAAAGTCAGAATAACTATAAAAAAGTCAGAATAACTATAAAAAAAAAGTCAGAATAACTATAAAAAAGTCGGAATAACTATCCAAAAAAAAAAGTCAGAATAACTATAAAAAAGTCAGAATAACTAACCAAAAAAAAAGTCAGAATAACTATAAAAAAAAGTCAGAATAACTATCCAAAAAAAAAGTCAGAATAACTATCAAAAAAAAAAGTCAGAATAACTATCCAAAAAAAAAGTCAGAATAACTATCCAAAAAAAAAGTCAGAATATCTATCAAAAAAAGTCAGAATAACTATCAAAAAAAAGTCAGAATAACTATCAAAAAGTCAGAATAACTATCAAAAAAGTCAGAATAACTATCAAAAAAAAGTCAGAATAACTATCAAAAAAAAAGTCAGAATATCTATCAAAAAAAGTCAGAATAACTATCCAAAAAAAGTCAGAATAACTATCAAAAAAATTCAGAATAACTATCCAAAAAAAAGTCAGAATAACTATCCAAAAAAAAGTCAGAATAACTATCCAAAAAAAAGTCAGAATATCTATCAAAAAAAAAGTCAGAATAACTATCCAAAAAAAAAAGTCAGAACTATCAAAAAAAAAGTCAGAATAACTATCCAAAAAAAGTCAGAATAACTATCCAAAAAAGTCAGAATATCTATCAAAAAAGTCAGAATAACTATCCAAAAAAGTCAGAATAACTATCCAAAAAAGTCAGAATAACTATCCAAAAAAAAGTCTGAATAACTATCCAAAATAAAAAGTCAGAATAACTATCAAAAAAAGTCAGAATAACTATCCAAAAAAAAAGTCAGAATAACTATCCAAAAAAAGTCAGAATATCTATCAAAAAGTCAGAATAACTATCAAAAAAAAAGTCAGAATAACTATCCAAAAAAGTCAGAATAACTATCAAAAAAGTCAGAATAACTATCAAAAAGTCAGAATAACTATCAAAAAAAGTCAGAATAACTATCAAAAAAAGTCAGAATATCTATCAAAAAAGTCAGAATAACTATCCAAAAAAAAAGTCAGAATAACTATCAAAAAGTCAGAATAACTATCCAAAAAGTCAGAATAACTATCCAAAAAAGTCAGAATAACTATCCAAAAAAGTCAGAATATCTATCAAAAAGTCAGAATAACTATCCAAAAAAAAAGTCAGAACTATCAAAAAAAAAGTCAGAATAACTATCCAAAAAAAAAGTCAGAATAACTATCCAAAAAAAAGTCAGAATATCTATCAAAAAAAAAAAAAAGTCAGAATATCTATCAAAAAAAAAAGTCAGAATAACTATCCAAAAAAAACTCAGAATAACTATCCAAAAAAAAGTCAGAATAACTATCCAAAAAAAAAAGTCAGAATAACTATCAAAAAAAAAAGTCAGAATAACTATCCAAAAAAAAGTCAGAATAACTATCAAAAAAAAGTCAGAATAACTATCCAAAAAAAAAAAAGTCAGAATAACTATCCAAAAAAAGTCAGAATAACTATAAAAAGTCAGAATAACTATAAAAAGTCGGAATAACTATCCAAAAAAGTCAGAATAACTATAAAAAGTCAGAATAACTAACCAAAAAAGTCAGAATAACTATAAAAAAGTCAGAATAACTATCCAAAAAAGTCAGAATAACTATCCAAAAAAAGTCAGAATAACTATCCAAAAAAAAAGTCAGAATATCTATCAAAAAAAGTCAGAATAACTATCAAAAAAAAGTCAGAATAACTATCCAAAAAAAAAGTCAGAATAAATATCAAAAAAAAGTCAGAATAACTATCCAAAAAAAAAGTCAGAATAACTATCAAAAAAAAAGTCAGAATAACTATCAAAAAAAAAAGTCAGAATATCTATCAAAAAAAAGTCAGAATAACTATCCAAAAAAGTCAGAATAACTATCAAAAAAGTCAGAATAACTATCCAAAAAAGTCAGAATAACTATCCAAAAAAGTCAGAATAACTATCCAAAAAAGTCAGAATATCTATCAAAAAAGTCAGAATAACTATCCAAAAAAGTCAGAACTATCAAAAAAAGTCAGAATAACTATCCAAAAAAGTCAGAATAACTATCCAAAAAGTCAGAATATCTATCAAAAAAAGTCAGAATAACTATCCAAAAAAAGTCAGAATAACTATCCAAAGAAAGTCAGAATAACTATCCAAAGAAAGTCAGAATAACTATCCAAAAAAAAAAAAAGTCAGAATAACTATCCAAAGAAAGTCAGAATAACTATCCAAAAAAGTCAGAATAACTATCCAAAAAAAGTCAGAATATCTATCAAAAAGTCAGAATAACTATCAAAAAAGTCAGAATAACTATCCAAAAAGTCAGAATAACTATCAAAAAAGTCAGAATATCTATCAAAAAAAGTCAGAATAACTATCAAAAAAGTCAGAATATCTATCCAAAAAGTCAGAATAACTATCAAAAAAAGTCAGAATAACTATCCAAAAAAGTCAGAATAACTATCAAAAAAAGTCTGAATAACTATCAAAAAGTCAGAATAACTATAAAAAAGTCAGAATAACTATCAAAAAAAAAAAAAGAAGTCAAGAATAACTATAAAAAAAGTCAGAATATCTATCCAAAAAAAGTCAGAATAACTATCAAAAAAAAAGTCAGAATAACTATCCAAAAAAAATTCAGAAAAAATATCCAAAAAAAGTCAGAATATCTATCAAAAAAGTCAGAATAACTATCAAAAAAAGTCAGAATAACTATCCAAAAAAGTCAGAATAACTATCAAAAAAGTCAGAATATCTATCAAAAAAGTCAGAATAACTATCAAAAAAAGTCAGAATATCTATCCAAAAAAGTCAGAATAACTATCAAAAAAGTCAGAATAACTATCCAAAAAAGTCAGAATAACTATCAAAAAAAGTCTGAATAACTATCAAAAAGTCAGAATAACTATAAAAAGTCAGAATAACTATCAAAAAAAAAAGTCAGAATAACTATAAAAAAAAAAAGTCAGAATAACTATCCAAAAAAAAGTCAGAATAACTATAAAAAAAAAGTCAGAATAACTATCCAAAAAAAAAAAGTCAGAATAACTATCAAAAAAAAAAGTCAGAATAACTATCCAAAAAAAAAAAGTCAGAATAACTATCAAAAAAAAAAGTCAGAATAACAATAAAAAAAAAAGTCAGAATATCTATCAAAAAAAAAAGTCAGAATAACTATCCAAAAATGGGCAAATTAGAAGTAATTTCATTTATTTTTGAAAATTTGGGAAAAAAATAGCCTGTAACTAATTATTATGCAAGAAACCCCTCGAGTTTTACGGTGAGGCACAGCAGCAGGACGTTGAGTTGTGTAGATCACCTGGAGAGGAAGCCGCTGAAGCTCTGCAGGTCACTGTCCTCCATCACCACGTTCAGGTCACTGAGCGAACGCTTCGTCTGATCTGAGAACTGTGGAGACGACACTCTGAGAACCAGGAAATAAAACAGAAACTCCCAACTCAGAACGCACAAACGGGATTGTGACGTGTGACGCAGTCGGGCTTCAGTTTGGTTCAAATATATGAACCGTCAAGAAAACAGGACAGACACGTTCTCTTCATCAACGTCTGTGGGATGAGACTTTAAAAAACTGTCTCTAATTGATGAAGTGAGTTTATGTTCAGTTAAAATCTCTTCTTAATAAAGGCCTGGACAGAGAAGTGTTGTAGATATGGAATTGTTTAATTCAAAATGAAACACTTTGATGAGTTTTAAGTGCAGAGCTCTGTTACGGTTACAGTAAATCTAACAATAACTAGCACACTTCTGTGTAATAAAACCATCATTCATTTGTGTGTGTGTGTGTGTGTGTGTGTGTGTGTGTGTGTGTGTGTGTGTGTGTGTGTGTGTGGTCTAAATAAACAGAAAGACAAAGAAATATAATGAGTACTATTCACATAAATTAACTTGGCTAAGGCAAATAAGATATACAATAAAATGAGAGCATAATCCAAACGTAGGCACTTACACACTAAATGTACGACATGATCTTAAATCGTACTTATCGTTCACACACGCACACAGAACACGCGTCGGCTCAGAGTCAATGAGGCACTGCCCGCTCTGTGCTGCTCTGTTCACGTGAGGCGTTCAATTGAACTCTGTACTCTGAGCCTACTCTGGCGAATAGGCCCCGGGGCATCAGGTTCAGACGAAGGCGTGGGGCCCACTCGGCGTGTGGCAGGTACAGGAAATGTGGGCCTTTGATCCAGCGATGTTCTGTAGTATCACCTGCAGAGTGGGTCATATCGTGGACTGCTCAGTGTCACAGCGCCACCGTCTGTCAGGCTCTGGACTTCTGTGACACAGGTCCCTTTAATCCAGGACAGCACAGTCGTCGAGTCGGACCAGAGCGTGATCAGGTGGTACAGAACGCTCAGCCTCGATCCCTCTGTCAGTGCCACAACTCATGATCCGGAAAACATGAACGACACATGGATGCCGTCTGCAGGAAGGCGCCTGTCCCAGGCACGCGCCGATGCTCAACCATTTGTCAAGGAGATCTGCAGGTTGGATCAGATCATCCCAACCGCTGCTGGACTCCCACGTGTCTTGGATAAGCACCTTGCATCTAGTGGTGAAAGGCACACTGTAGTCCAGAGGGTCGTGGAGCTTGGCACGGACACTGTGGAGATGTTGGACGTGGCACCTGAGGATTCAGACGGACAACGCTTGTAACCCAGTGTGTCCTTCAAACAATCCCAGCTGAGTCCAAGAGCGGGTTCATTGAGGTTATCACTAGATTGGGACAACCACAGTTCGCTACTAACGGACTGTGCTTCAGGGGGGAAGTGTGCAATCGCTTCAGGCACGTTGCTTGCCCACTGCCGGATTCCGAAGCCTCCCTTGCTTAAGAGTTCACGCAGATCGTCGATCAGGGCCTTGGCATCTTCAACTTTAATCATACAATGGAGACAATTGTCGACATACAATGAGTGCTCGAGCACTTGCACGAGCAGACAGTCTGGTGCCTCGTGGCCCTGACGTGCTGCTGCTGTCCTTTCCACTATGGTGCACCATATGACGACGTACAAACCACAACTCTGAGGTCTTGAGTGCTTCCTCAGAGGAGATCTCTGCGATGTGACCCGTGTGGAGAAGTTTAGCCTTCTCCTCACAGTGAGAGGCTGCACGTGCTGGGTCTATGGTCAACCTGGACTCATGACGGCGTGGACTGGGCATCACAGCGTCTGGAGGTGCACATAGTGGATGTCGACATAGAAGAGGAGTAGTGTAGCGCTGGGTGCTGTCGACAGAAGCCCGTTCAGAGGTGGTCTGTAGGCGAGCGCTTGTTGGTCTTGTTTGGAACGAGATGCAGTCTCGCTGACATAAGGGAGTGTATCGATGGGCCAAAGACGTTCATGTTCTTTAGAAGTTCAGTAGTGTATGGCAAACCAGTGGATACACAGGTAAGACTGATGAGAAGAGACTGGTATCTCTGACGGGCCTTGTAGGAACCAGCCTAGCATTGTGCAGGTGGCTATGGGACCACCAGATGGACCTGAGTCGGAGTGAGAAGGTGAGGCATATCTGAGCCGATGATTAGGAGCGGTTGGGCTCGGTGGATAGGCTGAGGTGATTGTAACGCTGTTGGAGGCGGCTACTGGACAGGTGCTCGGATAAGCTCAGACTGTTGGCACTGTGGATCCAAAACTTCTTGCTTGGCTTGAATAGGGGAAAGACGTGAAGGTTCACTGAAGAGCCTTGGAGCTCCTTCGCCTCTTGCTGAGCAGTTCTCAGATGAAGCGTTTCAGGCTGATTGGTAAATTGAAGCTGCTGCTTGTGGAAGAATGATCGACCCTTCAGAGCCATCATCGAGCACCACAAAGGTCTCTAGAGCCCGATCTCCATGTTGTAAGAGCACTTCAACGACTTTCAGCAGAACTTTGTGGGCTTCAGGGCTAAACGTAGACAGTACATTTCTGATTGCTCACCATTAGAACTTTCTGGGAAAACTCTTGGATTGTGTCGTGGAGTAAGGTGCGTCTAGGCCAGTGGGCGAGGCTACCGCGCTCAAATTGAGCCGCCGACTGTAGGCTGCCATGTTTGTTTTCTGGTGCTGACCGCTAGGGGCTGGCTGCGGAAGTAGAATTATTCAATGCAAGTCAATGGGGAGTTAGACGTTTCAAAACCTACTTTAGAGCCTGAGGCTCAAAATACGGCTTTGGTCTCAAACGTTAGCTTACGGCTCTGTGACAACACTGAGGGGGGTGAATTTTTTTTAACCAGGCTGGTTTAGCCGCTGTGATTTTTTAAAGTTCTTGAATATCTAATGAGGAAGGCGGGCTTTACGCTACCGGAAATGTCACGGGCGCAGCCAAACACCTACGAGTGGGCGGTAACTATAGAGGCTACGACGGCAGTACCAGCAAAAGGCCGCCCCAAATTGCCTCTCCCGCCTCCCCACCGAGTGGTGGGGGCTAACCCGCGGCCATTTTGAATTCTCCATGACTGAGCCGCATTTTCATGAATGGGGCGGAGCGACGACAGTCTGTCCATTATTTTTTATGTCTATGGTCTAGGCCCATCGAGGCAACTGTTGATGTGATTTTGGGCGCTCCAAAAATAACCTGAATTGAGCTGAGCCTCCCTGCATGTCTTCAGGGGCGTTTAAGCGCACAGGCAGAAGCTTTGTGACTGTGACCACACTTGAAGTGTCTGTCACCGTCCTGGATCCACTTCTTAATCTCACCAGTGCTGAGTTTTTTGACGTCTGGACAGAGGTTAAGATCATGTTCCTTATTGTTGCAGAATGGGCTTGTTGGCTGCCGTCGTCGCTGGGCTGTGAACCACGCTGTCCCCGCTCAGGAGAAGGTCATCAGACTCTTTCCGTTGTGTCGCGCTCTCTGCTCTGCACATGCTCTGTTCACATGAGGCGTTCAAGTGAACTCCGTAAATAATAATAATTCATCAAACTTGTACAGCGCTTTTTTGGACACTCAAAGACGCTTTACATAAACAGACAAAACAACATACATTTACACAAAAGCCAGTTTGAACAGGTGGGTCTTAAGGAGTGATTTGAACGTCTGCAGTGAGTCCAGGCTCATGATGGTTGTGGAAGTGAGTTTCAGAGGGCGGGGCCAGAGGGCGGGGGCAGAGGGCGGGGCCAGAGGGCGGGGGCAGCAGCGGCTCGGTCCCCCAAGGTCCGGTGCTTAGTGCGGGTGATGGGGGTGAGGAGGTGGGTGTCAGAGCGGAGGCGGCGGGTGGGACAGTACGGTCGGAGTAGGTCTGTGATGTAGGAAGGGGCGGGGTTATGGAGGGACTTGTACGTGAGGAGGAGGAGCTTGTATTGGATACGATATTGAACGGGAAGCCAGTGTAGCTGTCGGAGGACGAGGGTGATGTGTTAAAATCAAGCCTCAGACAAATAGGCTTTTGGACACCAACTTAGAGCGTATGAATAGAACTCCCAGCTTAGAGCGTCCAAATGTTATAACACGACCCCCAGACGCTGTGGCGGTGGTTGCACAGGTTCAAAGGTGAGTGTCTGCTTTTCATGGTGGACAATAATGAACAGTAAATGTGCCAGATCCATCTGAGGTCTTAAGGAAACACTGAAGACTATTCTTTTAATAAAACATTTCTTTGCAGAGCATTCAAACAGATGTTGTGTCATAATAACTCAAGTGTAATATATTTGATATTTGAAGTAAGGATTTCACAGTTCGGTCAAATTGTGAAAATCATTAAATCCTCATGTTTTTCTGACGGGTGTCGTACATTTAGATTGTGGATTCATTAACAACATCAACAAGAGAAAATCCATGAGACTTTGGACTCTACAGTAATAAACAGAATGATTCGGCTCGAGCTCGAACCCTTAACCTCCCGCTCACCTTCAGCTCTGACAGTTTGAACTCCACCTGGAAGTGAAGAAGAGAGCAGCCTCCAGACACACAGAGCCACTGAGAGCTGCTGCTGCCCCCTGCTGGAGACACAGAGCAAACAGTCAGGCCTCTCTCTCCTCTCCCCCCCTCACCTCTCCAGCTGCTCTCTTTCTCTCGCTCTCTCCTCTCTCTCTCCCTCCCCCCTCTCTCTCCCCTCTCCTGGTTGTCCTCTCTCTCTCTCCTGGTTGTCCTCTCCCTCCCCTGGTTGTCCCCCCCCTCTCCTCTCTCTCTCCCTCCCCCCTCTCTCACCCCTCTCTTGGTCGTCCCCTCTCCTCTCTCCTGGTTGTCCCCTCTCTCTCCTCTCTCTCTCCCTCCCCTCTCCCCCCTCCCCCCTCTCTCACCCCTCTCCTTGTCGTCCCCTCTCTCTCCTGGTTGTCCCCTCTCTCCCTCTCACCCCTCTCCTGGTTGTCCCCTCTCTCTCCTCTCTCCTCTCTCTCTCTCCCCTCCTCTCTCTCTCCCCCTCTCTCTCCTGGTTGTCCCCTCTCTCCTCTCTCCCTCTCTCCCTCTCACCCCTCTCCTGGTTGTCCCCTCTCTCTCCTCTCTCCCTCCCTCTCTCACCCCTCTCCTGGTCCTCCCCTCTCTCTCTCCTCTCTCCCTCCCCCCTCTCCCCCTCTCTCACCCCTCTCCTGGTCCTCCCCTCTGCTCCTCTTGCAGCTGATCACTCTGATCCCGTTCATCTGAGTTTGTCTCTCCTGGTCGTCCCCTCTCTCTCTCTCTCCCTCTCTCCCCTCTCTCTCTCCTCTCCCTCTCTCCCTCCCCTCTCTCCCCCTCTCTCACCCCTCTCCTGGTCGTCCCCTCTCTCCTCTCTCTCTCTCCTCTCTCTCTCCCTCACCCCTCTCCCCCCTCTCTCACCCCTCTCCTGGTCGTCCCCTCTCTCCCCTCTCTCTCTCCTCTCTCTCTCCCTCCCCTCTCCCCCTCTCTCACCCCCTCTCCTGGTTGTCCCCTCTCTCCTCTCTCTCTCTCCTCTCTCTCTCCCTCCCCCTCTCTCCTCTCTCCCTCTCCTCTCTCTCTCTCCTCCCCCTCTCTCACCCCCTCTCCTGGTCCTCCCTCTCCTCCTCTTGCAGCTGGTCACTCTGATCCCGTTCATCTGAGTTTGTCTCTCCTGGTCGTCCTCTCTCTCTCCTCTCCCTCTCTCCCTCCCCCCTCTCCCCCCTCTCTCACCCCTCTCCTGGTCCTCCCCTCTCCTCCTCTTGCAGCTGGTCACTCTGATCCCGTTCATCTGAGTTTGTCTCTCCTGGTTGTCCTCTCCCCCTCTCCTGGTTGTCCCCTCTCTCTCCTCTCTCCCTCTCTCTCTCTCTCCCCCCTCTCTCCCCTCCCTCCCCCCTCTCTCACCCCTCTCCTGGTCCTCCCCTCTGCTCCTCTTGCAGCTGATCACTCTGATCCCGTTCATCTGAGTTTGTCTCTCCTGGTCGTCCCCTCTCTCTCTCTCTCCCTCTCTCCCCTCTCTCTCTCCTCTCCCTCTCTCCCTCCCCCCTCTCCCCCCTCTCTCACCCCTCTCCTGGTCGTCCCCTCTCTCCTCTCTCTCTCTCCTCTCTCTCTCCCTCCCCCCTCTCCCCCCTCTCTCACCCCTCTCCTGGGCGTCCCCTCTCTCCTCTCTCTCTCTCCTCTCTCTCTCCCTCCCCCCTCTCTCCTCTCTCCCTCTCCTCTCTCTCTCCCTCCCCCCTCTCTCACCCCTCTCCTGGTCCTCCCCTCTCCTCCTCTTGCAGCTGGTCACTCTGATCCCGTTCATCTGAGTTTGTCTCTCCTGGTTGTCCTCTCCCCCTCTCCTGGTTGTCCCCTCTCTCTCCTCTCTCTCTCTCCTCTCTCTCTCCCCCTCTCTCCCCTCCCTCCCCCCTCTCTCACCCCTCTCCTGGTCCTCCCCTCTCCTCCTCTTGCAGCTGGTCACTCTGATCCCGTTCATCTGAGTTTGTCTCTCCACGTCGTCCTTCAGCTCCTGCAGCTCGTCCTGCAGCCGTGACGCCACCCTCTGACGCTCCGAGGGAACTGCAGCCTGTCCACTCAGCACCGCACTAAAGCACAGGGTGGAACATGGACACTTTAGACACGTGTCTGAGGAGCTGCTAACATTCTATCATGTGTTTAGAGTTCATCCAGTAATCGCAACTAATCGATTTTAGAAACGGTTGTCAACGAATTAAACAATCGAGTTAAATGGTCCATAGACAGACTTCAGGACATTGTATGAGCTGAAAGAAGAGGTTTTGTTACTTAGACGGAGCAGGAATGACACAAAACACACAGAAAACATGTCAATTGTGTGTTACTAAAATGATTCTGGCTGGACTTGACGGCGTGTGGAGCTGAGTGTTATGAGCAGAGCACGGTGTGATCAGAGTGATGGTTTCTTATTCTAGTGACAGTGTCAGGGTGTGATTCAGGGTTAAATGCAGCTCCTTCATGGGTCAAACGCACTGAGGCTCTGAGTGACAGGTGCAAGTCAATCATCTCAGTTAAACTCAGGAGCAGCCGCTTTATTCACTGTTTAAAGGCGAAAATGTGAAGTGGACAAGACTAAAGGCTAAATGCATAATTCTGCTCTGACTCCATGAAGACACTGTCCTGGTCCAGGTCAGGTCTGTCTGACTCCATGAAGCCGTGACACGGTCCTGGTCCTGGTCGTGGTCAGGTCGGGCTCGGTCCGGGCTCAGTCCGGGCTCAGTCCAGGCTCAGGTCGGGCTCGGTCCGGGCTCGGTCCGGGCTCGGTCCGGGCTCAGTCCGGGCTCAGTCCAGGCTCAGGTCGGGCTCGGTCCGGGCTTGGTCCGGGCTCGGTCCGAGCTCGGGTCGGGCTCGGGTCGGGCTCAGTCCTGGCTCGGTCCTGGCTCGGTCGGGGCTCAGTCCTGGCTCGGTCCTGGCTCGGTCCTGGCTCAGGTCGGGCTCGGTCCGGGCTCGGTCCGGGCTCGGTCCGGGCTCAGTCCGGGCTCAGGTCGGGCTCAGGTCGGGCTCGGTCCGGGCTCGGTCCGGGCTCAGGTCGGGCTCAGTCCGGGCTCGGTCCGGGCTCAGGTCGGGCTCAGTCCGGGCTCGGTCCGGGCTCAGGTCGGGCTCAGTCCGGGCTCGGTCCGGGCTCAGGTCGGGCTCAGGTCGGGCTCGGTCCGGGCTCGGTCCGGGCTCAGGTCGGGCTCAGGTCGGGCTCAGGTCGGGCTCGGTCCGGGCTCGGTCCGGGCTCGGTCCGGGCTCAGGTCGGGCTCAGTCCGGGCTCGGTCCGGGCTCAGGTCGGGCTCAGGTCGGGCTCAGGTCGGGCTCGGTCCGGGCTCGGTCCGGGCTCAGGTCGGGCTCGGTCCGGGCTCAGGTCGGGCTCAGGTCGGGCTCAGGTCGGGCTCAGGTCGGGCTCAGGTCGGGCTCGGTCCGGGCTCGGTCCGGGCTCAGGTCGGGCTCAGGTCGGGCTCAGGTCGGGCTCGGTCCGGGCTCGGTCCGGGCTCTGTCCTGGCTCAGGTCGGGCTCAGTCCGGGCTCGGTCCGGGCTCAGACCAGGCTCAGACCAGGCTCGGTCCTGGCTCAGGTCAGGTCGGGTCCGGGCTCTCACGGTGACTCACAGGGCGAGCTGCAGGTTTCCTCTCAAGTCCAAGTCCATCACACGCTGTTGGTCCTGGAGCTGTCGGTGTAAATCTGTGACTTCAGCCGTGAGCCGCTGCAGCTCCGCCTCCAGCTCCGCCTCCTGAGTGTGCTGTAAACACACAAACATCAGAGTGTGTGTGTGTGTGTACAGTGTGTGTGTGTTCTTCACTTGGATGTCATTTGTTCTGGTCAGAGTGAGGACTAAGGACCAAGATGGCCGCCGGTGGCACAGGTCGTGGGTCGAACAGGAATCGATCAGAATCAGATGTTACGCCCAGACAGTTATCCTTAAAATGACTCCACCTTCAGTCAACGTTTCTCCAAATACCTTTCCCTCTTATTTGAGTCTTTAGGGTTAGGGTTAGGTAGGGTTTCTACTTGAGTACTTCATGTTGTATTGAAGTACCTTTACTTTTACTTGAGTACAGTTTATGATACTCTGGGATATAGATATTTTTTAATACATTTTAATTTCTCACAAAGTTCAGGCCAAATAAACCTGAGCTGCTTCATGAAGAGGAGACCAGACGACTCTTTAACGATGATTAATGAGACTCCAGGGCCGGTCGCACTGGTCATGTGACTGGTCATGTGACTGGTCATGTGACTGGTCATGTGACTAAAACACATTTACATTTAAGGTCAGACTCTACAGGCAAAACTCTTTAATTTTTGTTTTTTGGTCAGTTTGTTCTCTCATTATATCGACTTTCATGAGAAAACCACAGTCCTGTCCAATCTGCTCCTGATGTTTGATTCTTCCATTGAATCCACTTCATCCATAGATTTCTCTGACATTGTTTTCTTCAAATGCATTTTTAAAGATCATTAAAGTAGATCCACACAAACTGTACAATCTGGACTCAACACATTTAGACCAAACAAGGATGTTTAATATCTAATTCAAAAACTCATTTATTCAAGTTTGAAATTTAAAAAATGAGGCGAAATTTGAATTTTTAGGACCATTTTCAGTCAGATCCAGTTTAAACTAAATCCTCTCTGTACATTTTTATAATTAATATGTGACAAAATGAACAAGAAATTAAAACTGTGTTCTGTCCATTTTTCAGATTTAAACGTCCCAAATGTGGATTTTTGGTTATTTTTACTTACAATGCCTTATTTCTACATGAAAATATTAAATAATTAAAAACTTGTAATATATTTTTTTCTTAAATTTATGAGAGTAAACTATAGGAGAAGTTTCAAATTGATATCTTTAAATCTAAGACTTTTTCCTGCTCAGTCGTCGTGTCTCACTTTAAGATTCTGCAAAATAAAAAGTAAATAAATACATTTGATCACAGTTTGGCCATTTTTTTTAGATTTAAATTTGTACTTCCTGGTTGTAAATCGTGACATCACAGTGGGAAATCAAGTAACTGTTACCGTGGCAACCACCACAAAACTCCTCTGATGTCACAGAAATTATTATTTGACCAAAAACACACAGGAGCACGTTTACGTTGTTTAAAGGGTCTTGTGCGTAAACTGTCCCAAACTTTAGAATGGGGTCTCACCCTGTGACGTCATCGTGACTCCAGTCATTTTCGACACGTTTTTAAACTTTTCCTCACAAAGTGGCACTTGATTCATGTAAAATTAACATTTACAACACGCACGATCCACCAAATAAAGTCAAAACTAGAACATCATGAAACCCAGACGCACTTTAAAGGGCCTATGACAGGTTTAAAGGGCCTATGACAGGTTGAAATACACCTTTGACTAAAACGCAGTTAAGATAAATATATTCAAATTCCTACTAAAATCTTTACAAATTTAACCCCAGTTTAGTTGTTTTTTTAGGTTTTAAATTTTACTCCCGGTTGTAAAGTATGACATCACACTAGGAAATTACCATAGCAACCACACTGTACACTGGCCAAAACTCATCTAATGTCACAGATTTTGTTTATTTGACAAAGAAAAACACATGTGACACCTTTATTTTGTTGAATGAAAGTTTAAAGGGTCAAAAAAGTAGTTTATTTTGTGTAAATAATGCATAACCTTTGTCTCCACAGCGTGATGTCATCAGTTTGTTTACTTCCTGTAATTGTCCACAGATTTTTCAACTTTTCTCAACAAATAGCGACTTGATTGGTGTAAAACTATAATTTATATTTACACAAAGTATTAATGCACTGAATAAAGTCAAAATTAGAAAATCATAAAAACCTGTGACACGCCCTTTAAAATCCTCTCAACGTTTACATTCCACACGTCCCTCAGAAACATCCAACAATCGCCACAAAAAAGTACATTCACTAAATCAGACAAAGTTAGATCAAGTTAAACTGACAGACATTGAAAACCATATTAGCGTTAGCCGTTAGCTCGTTTTAAAGGGCCCATGACAGGTCGGACACTCATTTACCTAAAATGCAGTTAAGATAAATATATTTCAAGTTTTGCTAAAATTCTTTACAAATGTTATCCCGGTTTAGCAGTTTTATACGTTTTAATTTCACTTCCTGGTTGTAAATAATGACATCACTCTAGGAAATCACCATAGCAACCACACTGTACACTGGGCTAAAACTCATCTAATGTCAAAAATTATTTTACCTGACAAATAAAACTATATTTGAACTTATTTATTTAGTTGAATTCATGTTTAAATGGTCAAAAGTAGTTTATTTTGTGTAAATCGTGTATAAAGTTTGTCTCCCCAGTGTGATGTCATCAGTTTGTTTACTTTTCAACATATTTTTCAACTTTTCTCCGCAAACGGCGACCTGATTGGTATAAAACTACCATTTATATTTATAACAAGTATTAATACACGGAATAAAGTCAAAATTAGAAAATCGTGAAAACCTGTCATACGCCCTTTAACGTTAGTTTTCATCATTCCAGACAGTATGAGGCAGTTACGATCATAAAAAGCACATTTTACGACAGAACCCTCCGCGGACAGTTCACTCACCATTTCAGAAGTGAGTCAGACTTAACGTGTGGACTCTAAAGCTGAAATATTGTCCAAATTTTGAGATAAATCCTTCAAATCGAGACTTTCCTGTTGGTTTCGTCCAGAGCGGTTCAGGCTGTGGCGCCACTCGCTCGGACTCAACCACTTTACCACGTCACGGGGGGAAACGAAGCACAAACCGCAGAACTTTTAATATTTACGCTTTTGTCTGTGGATGAAACTTAAAAGAATCAACATAACAATCGTTCAATGCGCACGAAACAACTTCAGATTGGTCTAAATAACAAGGACATCAACGAATAAGAAAGTTATGAGAAAACATATAATGGTATCTTCCGGGCTGCGAGTCGACGGAAAGTTGAAAAACGACCGCCATTTCTTAGATTTTTGGACTAAAAATTAAATAAAAGGCGTCAAACAAAGTGTATTATAAATTACGTGTTGTTTTAATAATTTAATGTTGTATAAATTATGTTAAATCTGTGTTAGCGGAACCCGAGACACGACGAACCGGAAGTGAGTGGAAAGAGGGACGCATTAAGGTGAGCACCGCGTCCACACGTGAGGTAAACAACGCGATGGAAACACATTTTTAACGATTTCAAACTCCAAGTGCGTGTTTCACCAGGTAATGTATAAAGAGCAGGTCACGCGTGGAGCTGGAACTTCAACAAAATGAAACATGTTTAAGGTTTTACTCCGACAAAGATAGATTAACTAAACATTATTTTAATTCCTCATTTGTATCTGAGAAAATTGTTAACTCTGTTTTGGGTTTAATTTTTTTTCTGTTAATGTCAAATTTAGCGTTTATTTGGTGAAGGTTGGGTCGTGTCTCGTGCAGATTATTGTTTTTGAGAAATATTGAATCCGGTCGTGTTTTTCTAACTTCAGACAGATCTGAACAGTTTGTAACTCATTGGAAGAAAATAAAACACAGTGAATTGAAAAAGGAATAACTTTGAAACAGGGCTGTGCAGTTAATTCAATTAATTTGTGTTTTTAATAATTGATAATGTAGGAAACTGTTAAATTAAGCTTCCACAAATTACCTCCTGACTTTCTGCTGATCAGAAGAAGAACCAGTGACTCTACGAGGAATGAATGTAGAAATAACATTTATTGAGAGCTAAATTATTAAGTTTGATTAATATGGAGATTATATTTGATGAATGAAGCAACTGACAAAGTAAAACACTCTCATTTCTACTACTTTACAGTAAAGTTTTCTGAAGTGACATCGATGTAAACGTCCAAAGACATGACTGTGGAGGTTAACTGACAACTCTAAATTGTCCATAGTGTGTGAATGTGAGAGTGAATGGTTGTCTGTGTCTGTGTGAATGAATGAATGAATGAATAATAATATTCATGTCTGGTGTATGAATGAGAGTGTTGTGAGAGTGAATGTGGGACACAGATGATCTGGTGTTTACAGCGTGTATGTCATGTATGTTCATTAATGCACTGTCCCGACCAAAAAACAAAACGTGGGCTTTTACAGACGCTTGTACAGTTTGGCCGATAATACATTTTTAAGCCTGATGTGTGTAGTATCGAGTATCGGCTGATATCGATCTCTGATACTTAAGTTTTGAAATCGGTATTGGATCTAAAAAAGCTCGGTGCATTAAATACATTGGACTCTTGTGGTTTTCTTCGTCGGGGAAACTTTCCTTGGGTTTCGTTTCTCATCGCGTTTTTGTCGTTTCTCGCGTTTTTCTCACTTCTCATCGTTTTTGTCGTTTCTCGTCGTGTTTTTCTCACTTCTCATCGTGTTTTCTCACTTCTCATCGTGTTTTTCTCACTTCTCATAGTTTTTGTCGTTTCTCATCGCGTTTTTGTCGTTTCTCATCGCGTTTTTCTCACTTCTCATCGTGTTTTCTCACTTCTCATCGTGTTTTTGTCACTTCTCATCGTGTTTTTCTCACTTCTCGTCGTGTTTTTGTCGTTTCTCATCGTGTTTTTCTCACTTCTCATCATGTTTTTCTCACTTCTCATCGCGTTTTTCTCACTTCTCATCGTGTTTTTCTCACTTCTCATCGTGTTTTTCTCACTTCTCATTGTGTTTTTCTCACTTCTCATTGTGTTTTTGTCATTTCTCATCATGTTTTTGTCGTTTCTCATCGTGTTTTTGTCACTTCTCATCGTGTTTTTGTCACTTCTCATCGTGTTTTTCTCACTTCTCATCGTGTTTTTCTCACTTCTCATCGTGTTTTTCTCACTTCTCATCGCGTTTTTCTCACTTCTCATCGCGTTTTTCTCACTTCTCATCGTGTTTTCTCACTTCTCATCGTGTTTTCTCACTTCTCATCGTGTTTTTCTCACTTCTCATCGCGTTTTTCTCACTTCTCATCGTGTTTTTCTCACTTCTCATCGCGTTTTTCTCACTTCTCATCGTGTTTTTCTCACTTCTCGTCGTGTTTTTCTCACTTCTCATCGTGTTTTTGTCTCTTCTCGTCGTGTTTTTGTCTCTTCTCGTCGTGTTTTTGTCTCTTCTCATCGTGTTTTTCTCACTTCTCATCGTGTTTTTGTCTCTTCTCATCGTGTTTTTGTCTCTTCTCATCGTGTTTTTGTCTCTTCTCATCGTGTTTTTCTCACTTCTCGTGGTGTTTTTGTCGTTTCTCGTCGTGTTTTTCTCGTTTCTCGGCGTGTTTTCTCACTTCTCGTCGTGTTTTTGTCTTTTCCTGTTAAACGTCTGGAGCAGGCCCGAGGCGTTTGATGATGAAGCGTCTGTTCGTGGGGGGACTCGGGCACTCGGTCACAGACAAAGACCTGAAGGATCGCTTTGGAAAGTTTGGGAAAGTGGAAGATGTGGAGCTGAAGACCAGGACGGACGCACAAGGTCTGCCTTTAGTTCGACTTTAACTCTTTCTGTTCGGCGTCTCATAAAGTCCACCTTAAAATGTTTCATCTTTTTGTAAAAAGATTGTTTTTCACACTTTTCCTGTGGCTGCCTGTGACTCTGGTGTGAGGAGCAGAGCCTTTTGTGGAGCTGGGTGATCTACCTGCTCCAGTATCGGCATCGGCCAATATCCGATTTATTTATTTTTTAAAATCAGATTATATTATTTATTTTAATTTAGTTTATTCATTTTTTCCTGAGTTTTAAGATTATTTTAGTTATTTTAATTTTATTTAAATTTTCCTGATTTACTTTTTCAAATTATTTTATTCATTTTAATTTTAAATTTTGCAGATTTTTGCAATTTTTTTTGCAGATTATTTCATTTATTTTAATTTTATTTTATTTTTTCCTGATTTTTTTTTTACGTTATTTTATTTTTATTTTATTTATTTTTTCCTGATTTTCTTTTTCAAATTATTTTATGTATTTTAATTTGATCTTTTGCTGATTTTTTTTTTTTTTCTCCAGATTTCTTTTTTCTTGTGTTTTTGTTTTGTCAGATTAATGTGTAAAAATGGAAGGAGGAGGATAATCAGGCAAAAAATGTCCATGTTTTACAAAACTGTGCAACAAATGATTTTATATCTGTGTCTGTGCTCCTCATGTGTCTGTGCTCCTCCTCATGTGTCTGTGCTCCTCCTCATGTGTCTGTGCTCCTCCTCATGTGTCTGTGCTCCTCATGTGTCTGTGCTCCTCCTCATGTGTCTGTGCTCCTCCTCATGTGTCTGTGCTCCTCCTCATGTGTCCTCCTCATGTGTCTGTGCTCCTCCTCATGTGTCTGTGCTCCTCCTCATGTGTCTGTGCTCCCTCCTCATGTGTCTGTGCTCCTCCTCATGTGTCTGTGCTCCTCCTCATGTGTCTGTGCTCCTCCTCATGTGTCTGTGCTCCTCCTCATGTGTCTGTGCTCCCTCCTCATGTGTCTGTGCTCCTCCTCATGTGTCTGTGCTCCTCCTCATGTGTCTGTGCTCCTCCTCATGTGTCTGTGCTCCTCCTCATGTGTCTGTGCTCCTCCTCATGTGTCTGTGCTCCTCCTCCTCATGTGTCTGTGCTCCTCCTCATGTGTCTGTGCTCCTCCTCATGTGTCTGTGCTCCTCCTCATGTGTCTGTGCTCCTCCTCATGTGTCTGTGCTCCTCCTCATGTGTCTGTGCTCCTCCTCATGTGTCTGTGCTCCTCCTCATGTGTCTGTGCTCCTCCTCATGTGTCTGTGCTCCTCCTCATGTGTCTGTGCTCCTCCTCATGTGTCTGTGCTCCTCCTCATGTGTCTGTGCTCCTCCTCATGTGTCTGTGCTCCTCCTCCTCATGTGTCTGTGCTCCTCCTCCTCATGTGTCTGTGCTCCTCCTCATGTGTCTGTGCTCCTCCTCATGTGTCTGTGCTCCTCCTCCTCATGTGTCTGTGCTCCTCCTCCTCATGTGTCTGTGCTCCTCCTCATGTGTCTGTGCTCCTCCTCATGTGTCTGTGCTCCTCCTCCTCATGTGTCTGTGCTCCTCCTCATGTGTCTGTGCTCCTCCTCATGTGTCTGTGCTCCTCCTCATGTGTCTGTGCTCCTCCTCATGTGTCTGTGCTCCTCCTCATGTGTCTGTGCTCCTCCTCATGTGTCTGTGCTCCTCCTCATGTGTCTGTGCTCCTCCTCATGTGTCTGTGCTCCTCCTCATGTGTCTGTGCTCCTCCTCATGTGTCTGTGCTCCTCCTCATGTGTCTGTGCTCCTCCTCATGTGTCTGTGCTCCTCCCTCATGTGTCTGTGCTCCTCCTCATGTGTCTGTGCTCCTCCTCATGTGTCTGTGCTCCTCCTCATGTGTCTGTGCTCCTCCTCATGTGTCTGTGCTCCTCCTCATGTGTCTGTGCTCCTCCTCATGTGTCTGTGCTCCTCCTCATGTGTCTGTGCTCCTCCTCATGTGTCTGTGCTCCTCCTCATGTGTCTGTGCTCCTCCTCATGTGTCTGTGCTCCTCCTCATGTGTCTGTGCTCCTCCTCATGTGTCTGTGCTCCTCCTCATGTGTCTGTGCTCCTCCTCCTCATGTGTCTGTGCTCCTCCTCATGTGTCTGTGCTCCTCCTCATGTGTCTGTGCTCCTCCTCATGTGTCTGTGCTCCTCCTCATGTGTCTGTGCTCCTCCTCATGTGTCTGTGCTCCTCCTCATGTGTCTGTGCTCCTCCTCATGTGTCTGTGCTCCTCCTCATGTGTCTGTGCTCCTCCTCATGTGTCTGTGCTCCTCCTCATGTGTCTGTGCTCCTCCTCATGTGTCTGTGCTCCTCCTCATGTGTCTGTGCTCCTCCTCATGTGTCTGTGCTCCTCCTCATGTGTCTGTGCTCCTCCTCATGTGTCTGTGCTCCTCCTCATGTGTCTGTGCTCCTCCTCATGTGTCTGTGCTCCTCCTCATGTGTCTGTGCTCCCTCCTCATGTGTCTGTGCTCCTCCTCATGTGTCTGTGCTCCTCCTCATGTGTCTGTGCTCCTCCTCATGTGTCTGTGCTCCTCCTCATGTGTCTGTGCTCCTCCTCATGTGTCTGTGCTCCTCCTCATGTGTCTGTGCTCCTCCTCATGTGTCTGTGCTCCTCCTCATGTGTCTGTGCTCCTCCTCATGTGTCTGTGCTCCTCCTCATGTGTCTGTGCTCCTCCTCCTCATGTGTCTGTGCTCCTCCTCATGTGTCTGTGCTCCTCCTCATGTGTCTGTGCTCCTCCTCATGTGTCTGTGCTCCTCCTCATGTGTCTGTGCTCCTCCTCATGTGTCTGTGCTCCTCCTCATGTGTCTGTGCTCCTCCTCATGTGTCTGTGCTCCTCCTCATGTGTCTGTGCTCCTCCTCATGTGTCTGTGCTCCTCCTCATGTGTCTGTGCTCCTCCTCATGTGTCTGTGCTCCTCCTCATGTGTCTGTGCTCCTCCTCATGTGTCTGTGCTCCTCCTCATGTGTCTGTGCTCCTCCTCATGTGTCTGTGCTCCTCCTCATGTGTCTGTGCTCCTCCTCATGTGTCTGTGCTCCTCCTCCTCATGTGTCTGTGCTCCTCCTCATGTGTCTGTGCTCCTCCTCATGTGTCTGTGCTCCTCCTCATGTGTCTGTGCTCCTCCTCATGTGTCTGTGCTCCTCCTCCTCATGTGTCTGTGCTCCTCCTCCTCATGTGTCTGTGCTCCTCCTCATGTGTCTGTGCTCCTCCTCATGTGTCTGTGCTCCTCCTCATGTGTCTGTGCTCCTCCTCATGTGTCTGTGCTCCTCCTCATGTGTCTGTGCTCCTCCTCATGTGTCTGTGCTCCTCCTCCTCATGTGTCTGTGCTCCTCCTCATGTGTCTGTTTCAGGAGTTCCCTTCAAGACCTTTGGCTACATCAACATCTCCATTTCAGACTCCGAGCTGCACCGATGTGAGTCACACTGAGGCCTCTGCACACGCTCTGCACACGCTCTGCACACGCTCTGCACACGCTCTGCACACGTTCTGCACACGCTCTGTTCTGCACACGCTCTGCACACGCTCTGCACACGCTCTGCACACGTTCTGCACACGCTCTGCACACGTTTTGCACACGCTCTGCACACGTTCTGCACACGCTCTGTTCTGCACACGCTCTGCACACGCTCTGCACACGCTCTGCACACGCTCTGCACACGCTCTGCACACGCTCTGCACACGTTTTGCACACACTCTGCACACGTTCTGCACACGCTCTGCACACGCTCTGCACACGTTCTGCACACGTTCTGCACACGCTCTGCACACGTTCTGCACACGCTCTGCACACGCTCTGCACACGTTCTGCACACGTTCTGCACACGTTCTGCACACGCTCTGCACACGCTCTGCACACGTTCTGCACACGTTCTGCACACGCTCTGCACACGCTCTGCACACGCTCTGCACACGCTCTGCACACGCTCTGCACACGTTCTGCACACGCTCTGCACACGCTCTGCACACGTTCTGCACACGTTCTGCACACGCTCTGCACACGTTTTGCACACGCTCTGCACACGCTCTGCACACGCTCTGCACACGCTCTGCACACGTTCTGCACACGTTTTGCACACGCTCTGCACACGCTCTTCACACGTTCTGCACACGCTCTGTTCTGCACACGCTCTGCACACGCTCTGCACACGCTCTGCACACGCTCTGCACACGTTCTGCACACGCTCTGCACACGCTCTGCACACGTTCTGCACACGCTCTGTTCTGCACACGTTCTGCACACGCTCTGCACACGCTCTGCACACGTTTTGCACACGCTCTGCACACGCTCTGCACACGCTCTGCACACGCTCTGCACACGCTCTGCACACGCTCTGCACACGTTCTGCACACGCTCTGCACACGCTCTGCACACGCTCTGCACACGCTCTGCACACGCTCTGCACACGCTCTGTTCTGCACACGCTCTGCACACGCTCTGCACACGTTCTGCACACGCTCTGTTCTGCACACGTTTTGCACACGCTCTGCACACGCTCTGCACACGTTCTGCACACGCTCTGTTCTGCACACGCTCTGCACACGTTTTGCACATGTTCTGCACACGTTTGCTCCTCTCTCAGACTCAGGTCTTCTGTGTTCCAGGTCTGAGCGTTTTGAACCGTTCTCAGTGGAAAGGAGGGACTCTGCTCATCGAGGAGGCCAAACAGAGCGTCCTGCAGCGGTCAGAGCCTTCACTGTGTCACTCTTTATTCTGTAAAGATGGGATTCTGTTCACATTTTAAACACAGCCGGGAGACAAACTCATAAAAGAATTCTCGTTTTTGTCGACTTTAGTCCTGTTTTTGTCACTTACGGACACGGTTTTGTTGCTTTTATTCAGGATGTTGTCTCCGTTTCTTCTCACTTTGTCCCAGGAGCACGAGAACTTCACTTCGACTGTTTTTGTCACTTTTAGACTCATTTTGTCTGTTTTAGTTTTTGTTGCATTTAGTCAGGATTTTGTCTCCTTCTCTTCTCGGTCTGTCTCAGACTTGATGTCTTCTGGTCTGTGTCTCAGTTTGTCTCAGTTTGTCTTCTGGTCTGTGTCTCAGTTTGTCTCAGTTTGTCTTCTGGTCTGTGTCTCAGTTTGTCTTCTGGTCTGTGTCTCAGTTTGTCTTCTGGTCTGTGTCTCAGTTTGTCTTCTGGTCTGTGTCTCAGTTTGTCTCAGTTTGTCTTCTGGTCTGTGTCTCAGTTTGTCTCAGGAGCGTGAGGACCGTCTGTCTCAGGACTTGATGTCTTCTGGTCTGTGTCTCAGTTTGTCTCCTGGTCTGTGTCTCAGTTTGTCTCAGGACTTGATGTCTTCTGGTCTGTGTCTCAGTTTGTCTTCTGGTCTGTGTCTCAGTTTGTCTTCTGGTCTGTGTCTCAGTTTGTCTCAGTTTGTCTCGGTTTGTCTCAGGACTTGATGTCTCCTGGTCTGTGTCTCGGTCTGTCTCAGGACTTGATGTCTTCTGGTCTGTGTCTCAGTTTGTCTGTTTGTCTCAGTTTGTCTCTGTTTGTCTCGGTTCATCTTGGTTTGTCTCGGTTTGTCTCGGTTTGTCTCAGTTTGTCTTCTGGTCTGTGTCTCAGTTTGTCTTCTGGTCTGTGTCTCAGTTTGTCTTCTGGTCTGTGTCTCAGTTTGTCTTCTGGTCTGTGTCTCAGTTTGTCTCAGGACTTGATGTCTCCTGGTCTGTGTCTCAGTTTGTCTCCTGGTCTGTGTCTCAGTTTGTCTCAGGACTTGATGTCTTCTGGTCTGTGTCTCAGTTTGTCTCAGTTTGTCTTCTGGTCTGTGTCTCAGTTTGTCTCAGGAGCGTGAGGACCGTCTGTCTCAGGACTTGATGTCTTCTGGTCTGTGTCTCAGTTTGTCTTCTGGTCTGTGTCTCAGTTTGTCTTCTGGTCTGTGTCTCAGTTTGTCTCAGTTTGTCTCGGTTTGTCTCAGGACTTGATGTCTCCTGGTCTGTGTCTCGGTCTGTCTCAGGACTTGATGTCTTCTGGTCTGTGTCTCAGTTTGTCTGTTTGTCTCAGTTTGTCTCTGTTTGTCTCGGTTCATCTTGGTTTGTCTCGGTTTGTCTCAGGACTTGATGTCTTCTGGTCTGTGTCTCAGTTTGTCTTCTGGTCTGTGTCTCAGTTTGTCTCGGTTTGTCTCGGTTTGTCTCAGGACTTGATGTCTCCTGGTTTCTGTCTCTGTTTGTCTCGGTTTGTCTCAGGACTTGATGTCTCCTGGTCTGTGTCTCGGTCTGTCTCAGGACTTGATGTCTTCTGGTCTGTGTCTCAGTTTGTCTGTTTGTCTCAGTTTGTCTCTGTTTGTCTCGGTTCGTCTTGGTTTGTCTCAGTTTGTCTCTGTCTCTTCTCGGTTTGTCTCGGTTTGTCTCAGGACTTGATGTCTCCTGGTCTGTGTCTCAGTTTGTCTCAGCACTTGATGTCTTCTGGTCTGTGTCTCAGTTTGTCTCAGGACTTGATGTCTTCTGGTCTGTGTCTCAGTTTGTCTCAGTTTGTCTTCTGGTCTGTGTCTCAGTTTGTCTCCTGGTCTGTGTCTCAGTTTGTCTTCTGGTCTGTGTCTCAGTTTGTCTTCTGGTCTGTGTCTCAGTTTGTCTTCTGGTCTGTGTCTCAGTTTGTCTTCTGGTCTGTGTCTCAGTTTGTCTCCTGGTCTGTGTCTCAGTTTGTCTCCTGGTCTGTGTCTCAGTTTGTCTCAGGACTTGATGTCTTCTGGTCTGTGTCTCAGTTTGTCTCCTGGTCTGTGTCTCAGTTTGTCTCCTGGTCTGTGTCTCAGTTTGTCTCAGGACTTGATGTCTTCTGGTCTGTGTCTCAGTTTGTCTGTTTGTCTCAGTTTGTCTCTGTTTGTCTCGGTTCATCTTGGTTTGTCTCGGTTTGTCTCAGGACTTGATGTCTTCTGGTCTGTGTCTCAGTTTGTCTTCTGGTCTGTGTCTCAGTTTGTCTTCTGGTCTGTGTCTCAGTTTGTCTCGGTTTGTCTCGGTTTGTCTCAGGACTTGATGTCTCCTGGTTTCTGTCTCTGTTTGTCTCGGTTTGTCTCAGGACTTGATGTCTCCTGGTCTGTGTCTCGGTCTGTCTCAGGACTTGATGTCTTCTGGTCTGTGTCTCAGTTTGTCTCGGTTTGTCTCGGTTTGTCTCAGGACTTGATGTCTCCTGGTTTCTGTCTCTGTTTGTCTCGGTTTGTCTCAGGACTTGATGTCTCCTGGTCTGTGTCTCGGTCTGTCTCAGGACTTGATGTCTTCTGGTCTGTGTCTCAGTTTGTCTGTTTGTCTCAGTTTGTCTCTGTTTGTCTCGGTTCGTCTTGGTTTGTCTCAGTTTGTCTCTGTCTCTTCTCGGTTTGTCTCGGTTTGTCTCAGGACTTGATGTCTCCTGGTCTGTGTCTCAGTTTGTCTCAGCACTTGATGTCTTCTGGTCTGTGTCTCAGTTTGTCTCAGGACTTGATGTCTTCTGGTCTGTGTCTCAGTTTGTCTCAGTTTGTCTTCTGGTCTGTGTCTCAGTTTGTCTCCTGGTCTGTGTCTCAGTTTGTCTTCTGGTCTGTGTCTCAGTTTGTCTCCTGGTCTGTGTCTCAGTTTGTCTCCTGGTCTGTGTCTCAGTTTGTCTCCTGGTCTGTGTCTCAGTTTGTCTTAGGACTTGATGTCTTCTGGTCTGTGTCTCAGTTTGTCTCAGGACTTGATGTCTTCTGGTCTGTGTCTCAGTTTGTCTCAGTTTGTCTTCTGGTCTGTGTCTCAGTTTGTCTCAGGAGCGTGAGGACCGTCTGTCTCTGGACTCGTCCAAACCCTCGTCTCAGCAGCAGGTCCTGGATTCTCTGAAAGACGCCGGAGTCTCCAACTTCACCATGAAATCTGCTGTTCCCGGCACCGAGGTCCCGGGACACAAGGTGGGCCTCTGTCTGTCCCTGGGCCCCTGTCCCTGGGCCCCTGTCCCTGGGCCCCTGTCCCTGGGCCCCTGTCCCTGGGCCCCTGTCCCTGGGCCCCTGTCCCTGGGCCCCTGTCCCTGGGCCCCTGTCCCTGGGCCCCTGTCCCTTGGCCCCTGTCCCTGGGCCCCTGTCCCTGTCCCTGTCCCTGGGCCCCTGTCCCTGTCCCTGGGCCCCTGTCCCTGTCCCTGGGCCCCTGTCCCTGAGCCCCTGTACCTGGGCCCTGTCCCCCCTGTCCTGGCCCTGTCCTGTCCTGGCCCTGTCCTGTCCTGGGCCCCTGTCCCTGTCCCTGGGCCCCTGTCCCTGTCCCTGAGCCCTGTCCTGGCCCTGTCCTGGCCCTGTCCTGTCCCTGGGCCCCTGTCCCTGGGCCCCTGTCCCTGGGCCCCTGTCCCTGGGCCCCTGTCCCTGGGCCCCTGTCCCTGGGCCCCTGTCCCTGGGCCCCTGTCCCTGGGCCCCTGTCCCTGTCCCTGGGCCCCTGTCCCTGGGCCCCTGTCCCTGGGCCCCTGTCCCTGGGCCCCTGTCCCTGGGCCCCTGTCCCTGGGCCCCTGTCCCTGGGCCCCTGTCCCTGGGCCCCTGTCCCTGGGCCCCTGTCCCTGGGCCCCTGACCTGGGCCCCTGTCCCTGGGCCCTGTCCTGTCCCTGGCCCTGTGCCCCTGTCCCTTGGCCCCTGTCCCTGTCCCTGGGCCTCTGTCCCTGGGCCCCTGTCCCTGGGCCCCTGTCCCTGGGCCCCTGTCCCTGTCCCTGGGCCCCTGTCCCTGTCCCTGGGCCCCTGTCCCTGTGCCCCTGTCCCTGGGCCCCTGTCCCTGGGCCCCGGTCCCTGGGCCCCTGTCCCTGTCCCTGGGCCCCTGTCCCTGGGCCCCTGTCCCTTGGCCCCTGTCCCTGGGCCCCTGTCCCTGGGCCCCTGTCCCTGGGCTGTCCCTGTCCTGGCCCCTGTCCCTGGGCCCCTGTCCCTGGCCCCTGTCCCTGTCCCTGGGCCCCTGTCCCTCGGCCCCTGTCCCTGGGCCCCTGTCCCTGGGCCCCTGTCCCTGTCCCTGGGCCCCTGTCCCTGTCCCTGGGCCCCTGTCCCTGGGCCCCTGTCCCAGTGCCCCTGTCCCTGGGCCCCTGTCCCTGTGCCCTGTCCCTGTCCCTGGGCCCCTGTCCCTGTGCCCTGTCCCTGTCCCTGGGCCCCTGTCCCTGGGCCCCTGTCCCTGGGCCCCTGTCCCTGTGCCCTGTCCCTGTCCCTGGGCCCCTGTCCCTGGGCCCCTGTCCCTGTCCCTGGGCCCCTGTCCCTGAGCCCCTGTCCCTGGGCCCCTGTCCCTGTGCCCTGTACCTGGGCCTGTCTGTCCCTGGGCCCTGTCCTGTCCCTGGGCTCCTGTCCCTGGGCCCCTGTCCCTGTCCCTGTCCTGAGCCCCTGTCCCTGGGCCCCTGTCCCTGGGCCCCTGTCCTGGGCTGTCCCTGTCCTGTCCCTGTCCCTGGGCCCTGTCCCTGGGCCCCTGTCCCTGTCCCTGGGCCCCTGTCCCTGTGCCCTGTCCCTGTCCCTGGGCCCCTGTCCCTGAGCCCCTGTCCCTGGGCCCCTGTCCCTGTCCCTGGGCCCCTGTCCCTGTCCCTGGGCCCCTGTCCCTGGGCCCCTGTCCCTGGGCCCCTGTCCCTGGGCCCCTGTCCCTGGGCCCCTGTCCCTGGGCCCCTGTCCCTGGGCCCCTGTCCCTGGGCCCCTGTCCCTGGGCCCCTGTCCCTGTCTATTTTATTTGAAAAATGGGGCATTTTGTGTGACGTCTTCAGTTCATCTGTGAATCCACTTTTTAAAGAAATAAAACCTTAGACATTTTTTTTTCAAATGTGGTGTTTTTGGTCAGAACAGAAGTGGAATAATAGAATTAAGAAAAAAAAGAGTTAGAAATAAAGTCTATGTTCTGTGTTAGATGTTTAGGGCGGCTCCTGTCAGGGCTTTACACAAAGTCTTTTATTTTTTGACAATTTTGACCAAAAATCCCCCAAACATCTGTCACAGCCACAAGTGTCAAAGCTGTGTCTGAAAGTCTCAAAGTTCAAGAGAAATAAGAGTTTGACGTTAAACACTTCAGGTCAGTTTGACCACTAACCCTGAGTTTCTTCTCGTTTCTCTCTCGTTTCTTCTCGTTTGTCTCTCGTTTCTTCTCGTTTCCGTCTCGTTTCTCTCTCGTTTCTTCTCGTTTCTCTCTCGTTTCTTCTCGTTTCTGTCTCGTTTCTTCTCGTTTCTCTCTTGTTTCTTCTCGTTTCTGTCTCGTTTCTTCTCGTTTCTCTCTTGTTTCTTCTCGTTTCTTCTCGTTTCCTCTCATTTCTTCACGTTTCTTCTCGTTTCTTCTCATTTCTTCTCATTTCTTCACGTTTCTTCTCGTTTCTCGTCAGGACTGGGTGGTGGGGAAGTTCGGTCGTGTTCTTCCCGTTCTGCAGCTCAAGTGTCGTCGCGGCGACAAAGTGAAGACACTGAAGTACGACCCGTCCAAATACGGCCAGAACCTGCGCGTGCTGGCCCCGCCCCCCGGCCCAGAGGACACGCCCACTCCGGTGTCACAGCTCACCTGGACGATCGAGGGCGGAGACGACGACATGAGCCGCAAACGCCGAGGAGAGTTTCCCCCGTTTACCCCGAAGAAGAAGAAGACGAGGAAGGACAGGTGAGACAGACAGGGGGCACCTGTCAGAGCAGATCTGTCAGGGCGGCCCTGCCTGAAGGACACACCCACAGCTTCATTTGAACACTTTGTGATTGATTTGTAGTGAGTTCAAATGATATTTAATGATGTGCAGATAAACTCCTAAAACTAATCCAGAGTCCAGGGCAGGACACAGAGACAGTCCCTCCAGAGTGTCCTGGGTCCTCCCCGGGGCCTCCTCCTGTGGGACATGAGCCCCTCCAGAGCAGACGTCTGAGCCTGTGGAGGAGCAGCGGCTCTACTCTGAGCTCCTCCGTCTGTGAGAGAGCGCCCCCCTGAGGAGGAGCCACTGTCTGTGGGTCATTAAAGCCCAGGGACAGACTGAGGTCAGGGCTGCACCTGTCACACCACAGTCCCAGACAGGGCTGCACCTGTCACCCCCACAGTCCCAGACAGGGCCGCACCTGTCACCCCCACAGTCCCAGACAGGGCTGCAAGGAAGGGATTTTTCAATTTCAAATTGTTTCAGTGAATTCATTTTCTTTTCCTCCAGACCATCGTCGGATCTGATTGGCTCCTGTAACGGCTCCAGTCGTCCAATCAGAGCGCTGCGTGCGCCGCTCGACAGCGAATCAGACGAAGAGCTGCGGCACCACGGAAACAACTCCCACAATGCACCGGGGCCAGACGACGACAATGACACGCTCGAAGTCGTGTCTTTAGATTTCACCAACGACAAGAGGAAAGGTACTGGACCAGGACTAAACCAGGACTAAACCAGGACTGGACCAGGACTAAACCAGGACTAAACCAGGACTAAACCAGGACTGGACCAGGACTAAACCAGGACTGAACCAGGACTAAACCAGGACTAAACCAGGACTAAACCAGGACTGGACCAGGTCTGAACCAGGTCTGAACCAGGACTGGACCAGGACTGGACCAGGTCTGAACCAGGTCTGAACCAGGTCTGGACCAGGACTAAACCAGGACTGAACCAGGACTAAACCAGGACTAAACCAGGACTAAACCAGGACTGGACCAGGTCTGAACCAGGTCTGAACCAGGACTGAACCAGGACTGAACCAGGTCTGAACCAGGTCTGAACCAGGTCTGGACCAGGACTGAACCAGGACTGAACCAGGACTAAACCAGGACTAAACCAGGACTGAACCAGGACTAAACCAGGACTAAACCAGGACTAAACCAGGACTAAACCAGGACTAAACCAGGTCTGAACCAGGACTAAACCAGGACTAAACCAGGTCTAAACCAGGACTGAACCAGGTCTGAACCAGGTCTGAACCAGGACTAAACCAGGTCTGAACTTTCTTGTTTCAGATGAAGACTGCGACTCGGCCGACACTGATGAAATTTTCTCCAGAAAAACCCAACCAAGTCCAAACAAAACGTTTCCAGAGAAAAAGCGAAAGAAACAAAACGGACGGCGCTCGAAATCTGAATACGACTCGACGGACGACGAAGAAGAGGAGGATTCTGGGAAAAAGAGGGCGCCGAAAGTCAAGAAAAATACCAAGATGTCCGATGTTAAAAATGTGCAACGAGAGGAGACGAAACAAGGAGACGAGGAGAGGAGAGAGGAGACGAAACAAGGAGACAACGAGAGGAGAGAGGAGACGAGACAAGGAGACGACGAGAGGAGAGAGGAGACGAGACAAGGAGACGAGGAGAGGAGAGAGGAGACGAAACAAGGAGACAACGAGAGGAGAGAGGAGACGAGACAAGGAGACGACGAGAGGAGAGAGGAGACGAGACAAGGAGACAACGAGAGGAGAGAGGAGACGAAACAAGGAGACGAGGAGAGGAGAGAGGAGACGAAACAAGGAGACAACGAGAGGAGAGAGGAGACGAAACAAGGAGACGAGGAAAGGACAGAGGAGACGAAACAAGGAAACAACGAGAGGAGAGAGGAGACGAAACAAGGAGACGATGAGAGGAGAGAGGAGACGAAACAAGGAGACAACGAGAGGAGAGAGGAGACGAAACAAGGAGACAACAAGAGGAGAGAGGAGACGAAACAAGGAGACGAGGAAAGGACAGAGGAGACGAAACAAGGAGACAACGAGAGGAGAGAGGAGACAGACGAAGAGGAAGATTCTGAGTCTGATCACGATTACGAGGCTTTCTTTTCAAACGTGACTCGTCTGGAGATGTCGTTGTCCGACCTCCAAACGTTGGCTGAGAAATTTGCTCCCGAGGGTTCGACTCCGACTCCCAGAATCCTTGGCGTGGACCATGTCATAGCTCCGCCCAGAAAAGGCACGACGCCAGAGGAAATCCTGGCGTCGCTCCTGGAGGGCGACTCGAGCGACGAGGAGGAGACGAAGGGGAGGAAGAGCCGACGGAAGGGCGCGGCGGTGATGTCACTTCCTGCCTTCAGAGGAACCAGAGCGTTAGAGCCAGAGAAGAAGAAGAAGGACGTGAAGACGGAGGAACAGGACCAGGAATCCTCCGGCAGAGGTGAGTGCAGCGCCACAGTCGTCCTGCAGGGGGCGGGGTGCAGAGCCAGAGTCGTCCTGCAGGGGGCGGGGTGCAGTGCCACAGTCGTCCTGCAGGGGGCGGGGTGCAGCGCCACAGTCGTCCTGCAGGGGGCGGGGTGCAGTGCCACAGTCGTCCTGCAGGGGGCGGGGTGTAACGCCACAGTCGTCCTGCAGGGGGCGGGGTGTAACGCCACAGTCGTCCTGCAGGGGGCGGGGGTGTAACGCCACAGTCGTCCTGCAGGGGGCGAGGTGTAACGCCACAGTCGTCCTGCAGGGGGCGGGGTGTAACACCACAGTCGTCCTGCAGGGGCGGTGTAACACCACAGTCGTCCTGCAGGGGGCGGGGTGCAGACCCACAGTCGTCCTGCAGGGGGCGGGGTGTAACACCACAGTCGTCCTACAGGGGGCGGGGTGTAACGCCACAGTCGTCCTGCAGGGGGCGGGGTGTAAAGCCACAGTCGTCCTGCAGGGGGCGGGGTGTACAGCCACAGTCGTCCTGCAGGGGGCGGGGTGTAAAACCACAGTCGTCCTGCAGGGGGCGGGGTGTAACACCACAGTCGTCCTGCAGGGGGCGGGGTGTAACACCACAGTCGTCCTGCAGGGGGCGGGGTGTAGTGCCACAGTCGTCCTGCAGGGGGCGGGGTGTAACACCACAGTCGTCCTGCAGGGGGCGGGGTGTAGAGCCACAGTCGTCCTGCAGGGGGCGGGGTGCAGCGCCACAGTCGTCCTGCAGGGGGCGGGGTGTAACACCACAGTCGTCCTGCAGGGGGCGGGGTGTAACGCCACAGTCGTCCTGCAGGGGGCGGGGTGTAACGCCACAGTCGTCCTGCAGGGGGCGGGGTGCAGCGCCACAGTCGTCCTGCAGGGGGCGGGGTGCAGTGCCACAGTCGTCCTGCAGGGGGCGGGGTGTAACACCACAGTCGTCCTGCAGGGGGCGGGGTGTAACGCCACAGTCGTCCTGCAGGGGGCGGGGTGTAAAACCACAGTCGTCCTGCAGGGGTCAGTATGATCTTTGCAGTTGTTTCTTAAACTCTGACCTGTTTCTCCACAGATGACGTCAGCTCTGCTCAGAGCGAGGATGACTCCGGCGAGGAAGACCTCGTTACAGGTTTTATTCTCAAGTGTTTGAACCATCTGTTTAAATCAGTCCAAACTTTTTCCATCGAGGGCCACATATAGAAATATAGACCGAGCGCAGGGCCACGAATCAATCATGAAACATTAAAAAAGCTGCATTTATCTGATGTTTGAAGAGTCACATCTACATTCAGTCTCAGTGCCTTAATATCAGGTCTGTGTGGCACCAAAATGTTAGTTATTTAGGTTGGAATTGTAGAAAATGTGAAATGTGCTGTAAATAGTACTTATCAGGACAATGTGGGCCAGTTCACCAGGAAGACTAAGGGCCAAGAAAAACTGGTCTGAGGGCCGCATTTGGCCCCCGGGCCTTAGTTTGGACATGCCTGATTTAAACCATTTAAAGTGACAGAATCCACACTTTATAATTAACAATCACTGAAGCTGAAGTTAATGATGGACTCGAGGTCATCAGTTTGGACCTGGACCTGGTCTGGACCTGGTCTGGACCTGGTCTGGACCTGGTCTGGACCTGGTCTGGCCCTGATCTGGTTTGGGTCTGGACCTAGACCTGGTCTGGACCTGGTCTGGTCCTGATCTGGACCTGGTCTGGACCTGGTCTGGACCTGGTCTGGGTTTGGACCTGGTCTGGACCTGGTCTGGTCTGGGTCTGGTCTGGACCTGGTCTGGGCCTGGTCTGGGCCTGGTCTGGACCTGGACCTGGACCTGGTCTGGACCTGGTCTGGACCTGGTCTGGTCCTGATCTGGTCTGGTGGGACAGTTTCAGATAAAGTCCGTCCCTCTGAAGATGATCCTGTGTCTCGGCCAATCACAGCCAGCGTCTGTCCTGCCGGAGCCAATCAGAAGAGACCTGGCCCTGAGGAGGAGGCGGAGCTTCAGAGGAGAGCCAATGAGAGGAGACTGGCAGCTGTCCATCAACGACAGAAAGAAACGGAGCAGAACCGCAAACTGATCCAGGGGGCGCTGTCCACCCTGGTGAGTCAGAGCCCCTCCCCCTGTGTCAGAGCCCCTCCCCCTGTGCGTCAGAGCCCCTCCCCCTGTGTCAGAGCCCCTCCCCCTGTGTCAGGTGCCCCTCCCCCTGTGTGTCAGAGCCCCTCCCCCTGTGTCAGAGCCCCTCCCCCTGTGTCAGAGCCCCTCCCCCTGTGTCAGAGCCACTCCCCCTGTGTGTCAGAGCCCCTCCCCCTGTGTCAGAGCCCCTCCCCCTGTGTCAGAGCCCCTCCCCCTGTGTCAGAACCCCTCCCCCTGTGTGTCAGAGCCCCTCCCCCTGTGAGTCAGAGCCCCTCCCCCTGTGTGTGTCAGGTGCCCTCTCTGTGTGTGTCAGGTGCCCTCCCTGTGTGTCAGGTGCCCTCCCTGTGTGTCAGGTGCCCTCCCTGTGTGTCAGGTGCCCTCCCTGTGTGTGTCAGGTGCCCTCCCTGTGTGTCAGGTGCCCTCCCTGTGTGTGTCAGGTGCCCTCCCTGTGTGTCAGGTGCCCTCCCGTGTGTCAGGTGCCCTCCCGGTGTGTCAGGTGCCCTCCCCGTGTGTCAGGTGCCCTCCCTGTGTGTGTCAGGTGCTCTCCCTGTGTGTCAGGTGCCCTCTGTGTGTGTCAGGTGCCCTCCCTGTGTGTGTCAGGTGCTCTCCCTGTGTGTCAGGTGCCCTCCCTGTGTGTGTCAGGTGCCCTCTCTGTGTGTCAGGTGCCCTCCCTGTGTGTCAGGTGCCCTCTCTGTGTGTGTCAGGTGCCCTCCCTGTGTGTCAGGTGCCCTCCCTGTGTGTCAGGTGCCCTCCCCGTGTGTCAGGTGCCCTCCCTGTGTGTCAGGTGCGCTCCCTGTGTGTCAGAGCCCCTCCCCCTGTGTCAGAGCCCCTCCCCCTGTGTGTGTCAGGTGCCCTCCCCGTGTGTCAGGTGCCCTCCCCGTGTGTCAGGTGCCCTCCCCGTGTGTCAGGTGCCCTCCCTGTGTGTGTCAGGTGCCCTCCCCTTGTGTCAGGTGCCCTCCCAGTGTGTCAGGTGCCCTCCCTCTGTGTGTCAGGTGCCCTCCCTGTGTGTGTCAGGTGCCCTCCCTGTGTGTCAGGTGCCCTCCCTGTGTGTGTCAGGTGCCCTCCCTGTGTGTCAGGTGCCCTCCCTCTGTGTGTCAGGTGCCCTCCCTGTGTGTGTCAGGTGCCCTCCCTGTGTGTCAGGTGCCCTCCCTGTGTGTGTCAGGTGCCCTCCCTGTGTGTCAGGTGCCCTCCCTGTGTGTCAGGTGCCCTCCCCGTGTGTCAGGTGCGCTCCTTCACGTGTGTTGTGGTTGTTCTGTTGCAGGACGGCGCCCCTGGTGGATCTGGGGGGAAGCACATCGTCTTTGGCTCCGACGATGAAGACGAGGAAGAGGAGGCCAGACCTCAACAAACAGAGCAGCCTCCGGCCAATCACAGCACGGTACAAACCCAACCGGCCAATCACAGCGCGGCACAGACCCAACCGGCCAATCACAGCGCGGCACAGACCCAACCGGCCAATCACAGCGCGGCACAGACCCAACCGGCCAATCACAGCGCGGCACAGACCCAACCGGCCAATCACAGCGCGGCACAGACACAACCGGCCAATCACAGCGCGGCACAGACCCAACCGGCCAATCACAGCGCGGTACAGACCCAACCGGCCAATCACAGCGCGGTACAGACCCAACGGGCCAATCACAGCGCGGTGCAGACCCAACGGGCCAATCACAGCGCGGTACAGACCCAACGGGCCAATCACAGCGCGGCACAGACCCAACGGGCCAATCACAGCGCGGTGCAGACCCAACGGGCCAATCACAGCGCGGCACAGACCCAACCGGCCAATCACAGCGCGGTACAGACCCAACCGGCCAATCACAGCGCGGTACAGACCCAACCGGCCAATCACAG
This sequence comes from Rhinogobius similis, assembly GCA_019453435.1. Classification (NCBI taxonomy): domain Eukaryota; kingdom Metazoa; phylum Chordata; class Actinopteri; order Gobiiformes; family Gobiidae; genus Rhinogobius; species Rhinogobius similis. The sequence continues at coordinate 666,309 of CM033630.1, read as the reverse complement.
CGCGGCACAGACCCAACCGGCCAATCACAGCGCGGCACAGACCCAACCGGCCAATCACAGCGCGGCACAGACCCAACCGGCCAATCACAGCGCGGCACAGACCCAACCGGCCAATCACAGCGCGGCACAGACCCAACCGGCCAATCACAGCGCGGCACAGACACAACCGGCCAATCACAGCGCGGCACAGACCCAACCGGCCAATCACAGCGCGGTACAGACCCAACCGGCCAATCACAGCGCGGTACAGACCCAACGGGCCAATCACAGCGCGGTACAGACCCAACGGGCCAATCACAGCGCGGTGCAGACCCAACGGGCCAATCACAGCGCGGTACAGACCCAACGGGCCAATCACAGCGCGGCACAGACCCAACGGGCCAATCACAGCGCGGTGCAGACCCAACGGGCCAATCACAGCGCGGCACAGACCCAACCGGCCAATCACAGCGCGGTACAGACCCAACCGGCCAATCACAGCGCGGTACAGACCCAACCGGCCAATCACAGCGCGGCACAGACCCAACACTAACAAGTGCTAACGAGATCCTGTTGTTATTACGGTTTTGTGAAGGAAACGTTTCACTTAAACTCCGCCCCTTTCTCTGACAGACGTCACGTTTCAGTTTGACTCAGGCTTCAGGGCAGAGACCATGGATGTATTAAATGAACTGGATAAGCCCCGCCCCCTCTGTCTGTGTCCCAGGTTGATTAGTGGTCGTGTGAGGTACTGCAGCCTTTTTCTAAAATGTCACATTATAATCACAGACAGGACTGAATTATTATCAGTATTTAAATAAAATAGAAGGAAATGTTCTTTTCTACCGTTTATAAAATCACACAAATTACCGTTTTTATATGAAGTGGGGGATTGTGGTCACGTGGTGCCCTAAAGCAAAGATGGCCGCCTCCGTATCAGGAAGTAAAACAAAGATGGCAGCCTCCGTATCAGGAAGTAAAGCAAAGATGGCCGCCTCCGTATCAGGAAGTAAAACAAAGATGGCCGCCTCCGTATCAGGAAGTAAAACAAAGATGGCAGCCTCCGTATCAGGAAGTAAAGCAAAGATGGCCGCCTCCGTATCAGGAAGTAAAACAAAGATGGCCGCCTCCGTATCAGGAAGTAAAACAAAGATGGCCGCCTCCGTATCAGGAAGTAAAACAAAGATGGCCGCCTCCGTATCAGGAAGTAAAACAAAGATGGCCGCCTCCGTATCAGGAAGTAAAACAAAGATGGCCGCCTCCGTATCAGGAAGTAAAACAAAGATGGCCGCCTCCGTATCAGGAAGTAAAACAAAGATGGCCGCCTCCGTATCTGGAAGTAAAACAAAGATGGCCGCCTCCGTATCAGGAAGTAAAACAAAGATGGCCGCCTCCGTATCAGGAAGTAAAACAAAGATGGCCGCCTCCGTATCAGGAAGTAAAACAAAGATGGCCGCCTCCGTATCAGGAAGTAAAACAAAGATGGCCGCCTCCGTATCAGGAAGTAAATGCGGAAGTAAGACATTTTTTGGGGTCATGCTCCAATGAGCTCAGGCCACAGGAGGAACAGGGCGGCCATTTTGGATTCATCTCCAGGTTTTATTCTAGTTCTGTGTGTTTATTATAGTTCTATGGTTTTATTCTAGTTCTGTGGGTCAGAGTCGTCGTGTCTGAGTCCAGGGCGACGTCAGAGCGGCTCGTTTTAATATTTGACGACGTGAAATGTTTGTGATTGAACTTCATTATTTCAGTCAAAATAGAATAAGTTTTAGCCTCTTTTCTGTGCATTTTTACTTTTCTGTTTTAACGTTTACTTCTGTGTTTTGTCCCTCAGGCCTCGTCAGCTCTTCGTTTGTTCGACAGCGATGAAGACGAGGAGCACGAGGAGCACGAGGAGCACGAGGAGCACGAGGAGCACGAGGAGGACGAGGGGGACGAGGGACGCTTTGAGATCAGACCTGAGTTTGAAGGAGCCGCGGGACGAAAGGCAAGACACGAACCAACTCTGGCACAAAGTGTCCTCTGTCGACACAGGGCGGGACGGGACGGGGCGGGACGGGTAGGGCTGGGGCGGGGCAGGGCCGGGACAGGACAGGACGGGGCGGGTAGGGCCGGAGCCAGGCGGGTAAGGGACGAGGCGAGGAGTGGGACAAGGGCGGGAATAGGGCCGGTCTGGTAGGCGGAGTAGGGCAGTCTGAAGCTGGTAGGAACGACGGAGCGGAGGTAGGGCCAGGACGAGAGGCGGAGTAGGGCTGATCTGAAGCGGAGTAGGAACCCAGTCACGGGCGGTAGAAGACGGAGTGCAGGGCGAGTAGAGACGTCTGAAGCGGAGTAAGACGATCTGGTAGATAGACCCGGTCTGGGGCGGGTAGGGCCCGTCTGGGCGGAGTCTGAAGTAGATAGGGCAGTCTGTAGATAGGGCTGGGAACAAGACAGGGCGGGGCGGGTAGGGACGGGGCGGGTAGGGCTGGGGCGAGACAGGCCGGGGCGGGTAGGGCTGGGACGGGGCAGGACAGGGCCAGAACATAACAATGTCATTCAGAGACATCACTTGCTCTGGTGTCTTTCTGTGACAGATTCCATTCGACAGTTAGAGGTTGGATTTTGTTTTTTTCCCTTTAACCCTGTTACATTCAGCTTCACAGTTGAATCCTGGTTGTTCAGTCCTCTCCCTCCGTGTCTGGCGTGTGACAGATGCCCTCCCGTGCCTCCTCGTGTTTCTAAACGCTCTTCTCTCTGTGTCCAGCTGATGGCGCTGCAGTCGCGCTTCGGGACGGACCAGCGCTTCAAGATGGACGCTCGTTTCCTCGACGACGACGATAACGACGAGAAAGAGAAATCTGGTAAAACACCCCCTGAGCCTCTCCCCCTGAGCCTCTCCCCCTGAGCCTCCCCCCCTGAGCCTCCCCCCCTGAGCCTCCCCCCCTGAGCCTCTCCCTGAGCCTCCCCCTGAGCCTCTCCCCCTGAGCCTCTCCCTGAGCCTCCCCCTGAGCCTCCCCCTGAGCCTCCCCCTGAGCCTCTCCCTGAGCCTCCCCCCCTGAGCCTCCCCCCCTGAGCCTCTCCCCTTGATCCTCTCCCCCTGAGCCCCCCCACTCTCCCCCGGTGCACCCTCATTGTTTCTCAAACCGCGGTCCGGGCTGTTCGTGTGTGCAGCTGCGGGGAGTGACCAGCAGGAGGCGCTGCAGCAGGAGAAGCAGAAGAACCTGTCCATCCTGCAGAGCGTCCTGGGCCCCGGGGCCGCCCCACGACCAGCAGGGGGCGCCCAGACCTTCAGGTGAGACAGAGCGGCTCTAAACACTCGGAGGAGACGCTGAAACATCACAACAAGAGTTAAAGTGTCACAGGTTCATCGAGTCATGTTTGAGACGTTTAAATCTGACAAATGGACAGAACTTTAACGTCTGGGTTCATTGTGTCACATTAATTATAAAATGATCAGTTTTTAGAGTGAACTAGATCTGACTGACAATTGTCCCAAAAGCTCTGACTTGGCCTCATGTTTCAGACTTCAGTCTGTGATCATGTGAGTCAGAGTCAGACGCTGCAGGAGCTGCTCTTTGTGTCTCTGGGACGAAACAGAGAAATCTATGGAAGAAGTGGATTCAATGGGAGAATAATCCACCCTTTGGCTCAGACGTCAAACCAAACGTTCACATCGAGGTCACAATCATCAAACAGAATGAGCCTCAGTCAGTGTGACGTTTAGAAAGACGTTTACAAAAGGATTTTAAATGAAATGAAGCTTTTTAATTATATTTTGTCCAAATATGACTTGTCAATGTAAAGTGCAGTTTTTGTTCATGAACTGAATGTTGTCGTTCTAAAAGTTAGATTTTGTAAAACCTGAAGAATATTTACATTAAATAAAAAAGAAACAAAAGTAATCAATAACACACTTTATTCATAAATATTCTGTCTAAAGCCTTCAGCCCCAGATTTAACCTTCATTTGGGTCAAAATGTGTTTAAAAAGTCTAAAGGTTCAACAGAAAGAATGGTTTGAGTCTAAACACTAAAAGCTCTGACATTAAACTGTTAAACACTCGCAGACGTCTTTTCTGTTTCAGGGACGTGTCTGCGCTGCACTACGACCCGAGCAACCAGCAGCACGCCGCCTTCGAGAAGAAACCTGACAGCAAAGACAGGTCTGTGATCCACCGCAGACGCAGACGCCCAGGGCAGACGCAGACGCCCAGGGCAGACGCAGACGCCCAGGGCAGACGCAGACGCCCAGGGCAGACGCAGACGCCCAGGGCAGACGCAGACGCCCAGGGCAGACGCAGACGCCCAGGGCAGACGCAGACGCCCAGGGCAGACGCAGACGCCCAGGGCAGACGCCCAGGGCAGACGCAGACGCCCAGGGCAGACGCCCAGGGCAGACGCAGACGCCCAGAGCAGACGCAGACGCCCAGAGCAGACGCAGACGCCCAGGGCAGACGCAGACGCTCAGGGCAGACGCAGACGCCTAGGGCAGACGCAGAGACGACAGACACCCAGGGCAGACACCCGGGGCAGACACTCAGGGCAGACGCAGAGACGACAGACGCAGACGCCCAGGGCAGACGCAGACGCAGACGCCCAGGGCAGACGCAGACGCAGACGCAGACGCCCAGGGCAGACGCAGACGCAGCTGCTAGCTCCACTTTAGCCGCTATAACTGCTAGCTCCACTTTAGCCGCTATAACTGCTAGCTCCACTTTAGCCGCTATAACTGCTAGCTCCACTTTAGCCGCTATAACTGCTAGCTCCGCTTTAGCCGCTATAACTGCTAGCTCCACTTTAGCCGCTATAACTGCTAGCTCCACTTTAGCCGCTATAACTGCTAGCTCCACTTTAGCCGCTATAACTGCTAGCTCCACTTTAGCACTCCACTTTGGTCAGGGCCCCTGCTGGTGGGGGCCCCTGCAGCTCGGGGCCCCTGCAGCTCGGGGCCCCTGCAGGTTGGGGCCCCTGCAGCTCGGGGCCCCTGCAGGTTGGGGCCCCTGCAGCTCGGGGCCCCTGCAGCTCGGGGCCCCTGCAGCTCGGGGCCCCTGCAGCTCGGGGCCCCTGAAGCTCGGGGCCCCTGCAGCTCGGGGCCCCTGCTCCTCGGGCTCTGATGGTCTGTTGTGTTTCACAGTAAAGCGACTCGGAGGAAGAAGAGAGAAGAGGCTCACAGACTCCCACCAGTCTCCAAAGAAATGTACTTCGAGGTCAAAGCCGACCTGAAGGCCGTGTTTGGGAAAGAGACGGAGAAACAAGAGAAAGACGAGAAGAACTGGGACCAGGAGGGAGGAGAGGAGGAGGGGGGAGAGGGGGAGGGGGGAGAGGGGGAGGGGGGAGACCAGGAGGGAGGAGAGGAGGAGCAAGGAGAGGAGGAGCGAGGAGAGGAGGAGCGAGGAGAGGAGGAGCGAGGAGAGGAGCCAGAGGAGGAGGAGGAAAGTGGAGGATTCAAGTTTTCTTTCTTTGGAGATGAACCTGATCCACAACCACAACAGACGGGTGAGTTTAAGACCTGGTTTAGTCCTGGTTTAGTCCTGGTTTAGTCCTGGTTTAGTCCTGGTTTAGTCCTGATTTAGACCTGGTTTAGACCTGGTTTAGACCTGGTTTAGACCTGGTTTAGTCCAGGTTTAGACCTGGTTTAGTCCAGGTTTAGTCCAGGTTTAGACCTGGTTTAGTCCTGGATTAGTCCTGGTTTAGTCCTGGTTTAGTCCTGGTTTAGTCCAGGTTTAGACCTGGTTTAGTCCAGGTTTAGTCCAGGTTTAGACCTGGTTTAGTCCTGGTTTAGTCCTGGTTTAGTCCTGGTTTAGTCCTGGTTTAGTCCTGGTTTAGTCCTGGTTTAGACCTGGTTTAGTCCAGGTTTAGTCCAGGTTTAGACCTGGTTTAGTCCTGGATTAGTCCTGGTTTAGTCCTGGTTTAGTCCTGGTTTAGTCCTGGTTTAGTCCAGGTTTAGACCTGGTTTAGTCCAGGTTTAGTCCAGGTTTAGACCTGGTTTAGTCCTGGTTTAGTCCTGGTTTAGTCCTGGTTTAGTCCTGGTTTAGTCCTGGTTTAGTCCTGGTTTAGACCTGGTTTAGTCCAGGTTTAGTCCTGGTTTAGTCCTGGTTTAGTCCTGGTTTAGTCCTGGTTTAGTCCTGGTTTCTTGTTTGTTTCAGAATATAAAGTACAGAGTATTTCGGCGCCAAAGTTGTCGTGGCAACAGAACCTGAGGCTGAACGACAGCAGCGACGAAGAAGAAGAAGAAGAGGAGCAGGAGGAGGAGCAGGAGGAGGAGGAGGAGCAGGAGGAGGAGCAGGAGCAGCAGGAGGAGCAGGAGGAGGAGGGAGCTGCCACTTTGTAAGAATCAAAATAAAAAGCCGTCGTAACGAAACCTAAATCTGTGAAGTGCTTTGTTCAAAGTGAACTGTTGTGATTTCAGGGAGAAAAGTTCCGATCGGTTCTTCTTCTTCCCCAACGACCCGCGGCTCACAGGTCAGGCCCAGTGCATCATGGGACGTGTAGTCTCTGGGACACTTTAGCTTTAGCTTTAGCTTCTGTTTCAGACGGAGCTCGATGTTTCTGTAGAACTTCACTGGAAGAACTGAGAGAGACCTGGGACCAGACCAGGACCCAACTGAGACAGGTACAGGACCAGACCAGGACCAGGACCAGAGACCAGGACCAGAGACCAGAGACCAGAGACCAGAGACCAGAGACCAGAGACCAGAGACCAGAGACCAGAGACCAGAGACCAGGACCAGGGCCAGGACCAGGACCAGAGACCAGGACCAGAGACCAGACCAGAGACCAGGACCAGACCAGGACCAGAGACCAGAGACCAGGGACCAGAGACCAGGGACCAGGGACCAGGGACCAGAGACCAGAGACCAGAGACCAGAGACCAGGGACCAGGGACCAGGGACCAGGGACCAGGGACCAGGGACCAGAGACCAGAGACCAGAGACCAGAGACCAGAGACCAGAGACCAGAGACCAGAGACCAGAGACCAGAGACCAGAGACCAGAGACCAGAGACCAGAGACCAGAGACCAGAGACCAGAGACCAGAGACCAGAGACCAGAGACCAGACCAGGACCCAACTGAGACAGGTACAGGACCAGGACCAGAGACCAGGACCAGAGACCAGGACCAGAGACCAGACCAGAGACCAGGGACCAGGGACCAGGGACCAGGGACCAGGGACCAGAGACCAGACCAGAGACCAGACCAGGACCAGAGACCAGGACCAGACCAGGACCCAACTGAGACAGGTACAGGACCAGGACCAGACCAGAGACCAGGGACCAGAGACCAGAGACCAGGACCAGAGCCAGGACCAGTTTGAGCCCAGGACTGAACCAGGTCTGGTCTTGTTGCAGGATTGTAAGAAGAAGCACAAAGACGCTCTGAGGAGGCGGAGAGTGCAGCGCTGAGCATCATGGGAGCTCAGGCCCTGGTTATCGTCGTGTTTACATTAAACTCTTTGACCTTGTCCTTCTTCACAAACTCTGAGTCCGTCGTTCTCTCTGTTTTGGTGAATTATTGTCCTGAGCGTCACACACACACACACACTTCCTGCTGAACGTCCTGGATCCGGGACGTACTTTCAGACTCAGAATCGTCCTGTTTTTGGTCTTAAATCATCATTAAACTCATTGTGTGCGTTTCTGCCTCTGAACTCCACACAGACGTCGCTTCAGCGCTAACTTCACAGATGTGTACGGTGCTGGCGCCATCTGCTGGACGCACTCAGTGTCATTTCAGTGTCTGGTCACATGGGGCAGAGAATGAACAGGAAAGTGTTTTTGTTTAAACTCGAGACACAGATGTAAGTCCCTCCAGAGCCGCTAAAGGAGGAAAGAAAATGAAAAATGTAGAATATTTTGACTTTAAAGTTCTGTGTCTTTTCTTGAATGTGAAGCTCAAATATTAAATAAAGCTCGAGTGTTTCCGCTGGGCTTTTATTTTGTCAGATCAGACTCTTATTCTGAAGTCCCCGGATGCAGCGCGTGCGTCTGCGCGGGTTTTACCTTAAAGTAAAGTTTCTGAGCCGAAAGTCTCAGACGGAGCTCGGAGCGCGAGCGGCACGAGCGGCACGAGCGGCACGAGCTGTGACTTTATCACGTCGTAACATAAATGTGCGCGTGAGGCGACATGAGCGCGCGCTGGACCCTGTTTGTGCTGCTGCTGAGCGCGTGCACGGCGGAGCTGCGACACCGGGACCGGAGCCTGGACCCGGACCCGCCCGTCCAGGACCCTCCGGAGGATGCGCCGCCGCGGAGGAGCGCGCTGCGCTTGACGCGAGGAGCTCTCCGGGACGACGCGGCGCGTCACGGCGCTTTCGGACCCGGGACCAGGAGGGTGTCCCGCGGGACGAAGGGCGCGTGGCGGAGGCGGGACCACAGCACTCTGGACCCGGACCGTTACTTCACGACGCCGCGCACGGCTCCGCCGCCTCTGAACGCGTCCCTCGGCGCCGCGCTGCTGCCGCTGAGCGCGGGCGCGCCGGGCGCGTACGCGGCGCTGCTGCTCGCGCTCGTCATGTTCTCCGTGGGGCTCGTGGGGAACCTCGCGCTCATGTGCCTCGTGTGGCACAGTCTGCACCTGAAGAGCGCGTGGAACTGCGTGCTCGCGGCGCTCGCGCTCTGGGACTTCCTCGTGCTCGCGCTCTGCCTCCCGGTGGTTCTGTTCCACGAGCTCACGGGCACGCGCCTCATGGCCGCGCTCTCCTGCAGCCTCGTGCCCTTTCTGCAGGTGAGTGCGCGTGCGCCTTTACCTGACCGGACGTCACGTGACTGACCTGACCTGAGTGTGGACCGGAACCAGGACCAAGACCGGGGGCCAGGGACCAGGACTGAGACCAGACCAGGGCCAGAGTGGGTTCAGGGACCAGGACCAGGGACCAAGACCAAGACCAGGACCAGGACCAGGACCAGGGACCAGGACCAGGGGCCAGGACCAGGGACCAGGACCAGGACCAGGACCAGGACCAGGACCATCAAATTAAATAAACATGCCCCGGATCAGACTGAGTCCTGAACAGAGTTTTATTTTATTTATTTCACATTAATGAACATTTAAACAAATGTAAATAATCCAGATTATGGCCCAGGGCTGAGGTCCATCTGCAGGCGCCCCCTGCAGGTCACAGATCATTAACAGAAGGGGGCCTAACACTGAGCCTTGGGGGCCGCCTGCTGGACGACGCTCTGTCCTGTGTTTGAACTCACCGCTGTCCGTCATGTACCGTTTAACTGTGAGTCTGAGGAGCTGAGCGTGAGCCACAGAGTCAAGCACTCGTTTAAAACCATCATCTCAGTTTAATCTAAACGTGACGTCACCTCCTCGATAAAGACACAGAAGAAGAGTGAGACCCAAATCCAAACTGCATGAGGTGCAGACCCAGGCGGTGGTGCATTTGACCCACTTTTATCTGAGAGGGTCAAACGCTGTTACTTTAGCCGCCTCCCATTTAAGAGGAACGACCGCCCGAGCGACGGATTAATACGACGAGTTCACGGTTCAGAGTCAGGTCTGGGCCCCAGAGCTTCATGTCAGGAATGAATTAAAGATCGATGTTTGAGACGGACCGGTCTGTGGTTCAGACAAACATCTGACAGAAGTGGTTCAGTCTCAGACTAAACCAGGACTAAACCAGGACTAAACCAAGACTAAACCAGGACTAAACCAAGACTAAACCAGGACTAAACCAGGACTAAACCAGGACTAAACCAGGACTAAACCAGGACTAAACCAAGACTAAACCAGGACTAAACCAGGACTAAACCAAGACTAAACCAGGACTAAACCAGGACTAAACCAGGACTAAACCAAGACTAAACCAGGACTAAACCTGGTCTGGTTGATGTTTAATGTGTTTATGCTTTGTCCTAAATACTGTCCTCTGATTGGCTGCAGGTGAGCTCGATGGGCGTGGCCACCTTCAGCCTATGCGCTCTGAGTATTGACCGTTTCCATAGTGCCACGAGCCCCGCCCCCTCGAGCGTGCACGTGGAGCCGTGCACGTCCATCCTGCCCAAACTCAGCGTCGTGTTCATCGGATCGATTCTGCTCGCGGCGCCGGAACTTCTGCTGTACCGCAGCGCCACACTCCCCCTGCAGGCCACACCGGGGCACTACAGCCCCCTGCAGGCCACACCGGGGCACTACAGCCCCCTACAGGCCACACCGGGACACTACAGCCCCCTGCAGGCCACACCAGGGCACTACAGCACACAGGTACAGCCCCCTACAGGCCACACCAGGACACTACAGCCCCCTACAGGCCACACCAGGACACTACAGCCCCCTACAGGCCACACCAGGGCACTACAGCACACAGGTACAGCCCCCTGCAGGCCACACCAGGGCACTACAGCCCCCTACAGGCCACACCCATAGAACTATAATAAAACCTGGAAGATGAATCCAAGATGGCCGTCCTGTTTATCCCTATGGAGTGTGCTCATTGGCGCATGACCCCAAAAAAGTTTCTTACTTCCGCATTTACTTCCTGATACGGCGGCTGACATCTTTGTTTTACTTCCTGAAACGATGGCTGCCATCTTTGTTTTACTTCCTGATACGGAGGCGGCCATCTTTGTTTTACTTCCTGAAACGGAGGCTGCCATCTTTGTTTTAGGGCGCCATGTGACGACAATCCCCCACTTCATATAAAAACGGTAATTTTGGTGATTTTAGAAACGGTAGAAAAGAACATTTCCTTCTATTTTATTTAAATACCGATAATAATTCAGTACTGTCCGCAATTATAATTAGCAATTTTAGAAAAAGGCTGGTTCCAAGAGGCTGCAGTACCTCACATGGCCACAAATCAATCTGGGACCACAGACAGAGGGGGCGCATTTAATACATCCATGGCCATACATTTAATACATCCATGGCCACACCAGGACACTACAGCCCCTACAGGCCACACCAGGGCACTACAGCCCCCTACAGGCCACACCAGGACACTACAGCACACAGGTACAGCCCCCTACAGGCCACACCAGGACACTACAGCCCCCTACAGGCCACACCAGGGCACTACAGCCCCCTACAGGCCACACCGGGGCACTACAGCTCACAGGTACAGCCCCCTGCAGGCCACACCAGGGCACTACAGCCCCCTGCAGGCCACACCAGGGCACTACAGCCCCCTGCAGGCCACACCGGGGCACTACAGCCCCCTGCAGGCCACACCAGGGCACTACAGCCCCCTGCAGGCCACACCGGGACACTACAGCCCCCTACAGGCCACACCGGGACACTACAGCCCCCTGCAGGCCACACCAGGGCACTACAGCACACAGGTACAGCCCCCTACAGGCCACACCAGGACACTACAGCCCCCTACAGGCCACACCAGGACACTACAGCCCCCTACAGGCCACACCAGGGCACTACAGCTCACAGGTACAGCCCCCTACAGGCCACACCGGGGCACTACAGCCCCCTGCAGGCCACACCAGGGCACTACAGCACACAGGTACAGCCCCCTACAGGCCACACCAGGACACTACAGCCCCCTACAGGCCACACCAGGGCACTACAGCACACAGGTACAGCCCCCTACAGGCCACACCAGGACACTACAGCCCCCTACAGGCCACACCAGGGCACTACAGCCCCCTACAGGCCACACCAGGGCACTACAGCACACAGGTACAGCCCCCTACAGGCCACACCAGGACACTACAGCCCCCTACAGGCCACACCGGGGCACTACAGACCACTACTGGCCACACCAGGGCACTACAGCACACAGGTACAGCCCCCTACAGGCCACACCAGGACACTACAGCCCCCTACAGGCCACACCGGGGCACTACAGCCCCCTACAGGCCACACCAGGGCACTACAGCACACAGGTACAGCCCCCTACAGGCCACACCAGGACACTACAGCCCCCTACAGGCCACACCAGGGCACTACAGCCCCCTACAGGCCACACCAGGGCACTACAGCCCCCTACAGGCCACACCGGGGCACTACAGCCCCCTACAGGCCACACCAGGGCACTACAGCCCCCTACAGGCCACACCGGGGCACTACAGCTCACAGGTACAGCCCCCTGCAGGCCACACCAGGGCACTACAGCCCCCTACAGGCCACACCGGGACACTACAGCTCACAGGTACAGCCCCCTGCAGGCCACACCAGGGCACTACAGCCCCCTACAGGCCACACCGGGACACTACAGCCCCCTACAGGCCACACCGGGGCACTACAGCCCCCTACAGGCCACACCGGGACACTACAGCCCCCTACAGGCCACACCAGGGCACTACAGCCCCCTACAGGCCACACCGGGGCACTACAGCCCCCTACAGGCCACACCAGGGCACTACAGCCCCCTGCAGGCCACACCAGGGCACTACAGCCCCCTACAGGCCACACCGGGGCACTACAGCTCACAGGTACAGCCCCCTGCAGGCCACACCAGGGCACTACAGCCCCCTACAGGCCACACCAGGGCACTACAGCTCACAGTTTGTCCTGTTGGTCCTAAAGTGTCTCTGTCTTAAGTCTCTGGTCCTGGTCTGGACCCTGTGAGGTTCTGGTCCAGTTCTGGTCTGGTTCTGGTCTGGTTCTTGGGTCCAGGTGGACTTGATCTCAGATGTTTGGATCAGACTCAGGACAAAACACAAACTGAACAGAAGCATTTCTCACAAACTGACATGATCTTGTGATAAAGAGCTGTGTTTGTGTGATGTGCTAACGATATATTTAGCCGTTAGCAAAACAAAGCTAGCAAAGCACGTTAGCATCAGCTGTTTCCTGTTTCTGTGATCAAATCAAATCAAATCAATTTATTTTTATAATGCCCAAAATCACAACAACAGTTGCCTCGATGGGCCACAGGTCAAAGCAGTTCAGATAACTGTCCCAGAATGCCCCTGTCCTTTGACCCTCCTTCAGGAAAAACTACAAAAAAGCCCACGGGACAAAGTATAAACCTGAGGAGAACCACAGTGAAGGAGAGATCCTACTCCCACGGACGGACAGGCTGCAGATGAACTAGGACTGACATCCACTTGGACTGAACCAGAACCACTCAAGAGGGAGGTGGCTTTAAAGAGTTCCTCCAGGCGGACGAGGAGCAGTCCACCAGTGTAGAGAGATCCTCCAGGAGGACGAGGAGCAGTCCACCAGTGTAGAGAGATCCTCCAGGAGGACGAGGAGCAGTCCACCAGTGTAGAGAGATCCTCCAGGAGGACGAGGAGCAGTCCACCAGTGTAGAGAGATCCTCCAGGAGGACGAGGAGCAGTCCACCAGTGTAGAGAGATCCTCCAGGAGGACGAGGAGCAGTCCACCAGTGTAGAGAGATCCTCCAGGAGGACGAGGAGCAGTCCACCAGTGTAGAGAGATCCTCCAGGAGGACGAGGAGCAGTCCACCAGTGTAGAGAGATCCTCCAGGAGGACGAGGAGCAGTCCACCAGTGTAGAGAGATCCTCCAGGAGGACGAGGAGCAGTCCACCAGTGTAGAGAGATCCTCCAGCAGGAGATGAGGAACAGTTCATCTAAAGTAGAAGGAGTTCGTCCAGGCAGACGAGGTGTGGCTAATCCAGCTGTCCAGGCGGGTGGCGCATAGATCGTCCAGACAGGTGGGGGTGGGGGGGTCACTGGAGCAGCCGCCGCAGTGCCTGAAACAGAGAGAGAAACATGTGAACAGCAATGAACAGACTACAGTTGAAGTAATATTAAATATTGTTGATGGTAAAGTAGAAGAACCAGAGGACAGTGTTCAGCTCCATACTTCTCCAGCAGAGTCGCTCCAAGGGCAGAGGAGCTAAAACTGTAGGTTTTTATTTCTGTTCCTAACTGGCCTGACCATAAGCTATTTCAAAGAGGAACGTTTTGAGCCTGGTCTTAAATGTAGAGACTGTGTCGGCCTCTTTTACATGAACAGGAGCTGGTTCCATAACACAGGAGCTTGGTAGCTAAATGCTCGACCTCCTACTGTGCTTTTAGAGACTCTGGGGACTAACAATAGTCCAGCATTTTGAGAACGAAGAGCTCTGTTTGGATGGTACGCTACTATTGCATCTTTGAGGTCGATGGGGCCATATTGTTTAAAGCTTTATAAGTCAGGAGGAGGATTTTAAATTTGATTCTAAACTCAACAGAAGCCAGTGAAGAGACTCTAACACTGGTGAAATATGATCTCTTCTTCTAGTACCTGTTAATAATCTTGCTGCTGCATTTTGAACCAGTTGAAAGCTTCTTATAGAGCTTTTAGGACACGCTATAAGCTGTGATGTTTCCAGCTCATGATCATCACATGATCCAAACGTGACATAAAGAGGCTCAAACGCAGAGTCTGAAGGAAATAAAAGCAGAAAAAGAAACAGGAAGTAGTTTCCCGTTGACTGTAGCTTTAGCCACGACACAAACTTGAATTATTAAAGGTCTTTTTGTCACTCGCTCACATCGGCCTCAGGATTAAACCTAATGTTAGAACAGAGTTAAAGTCAGTTTTATAGAACGGGTTGTTGTGGGCGGGTGCTGTGTAATACCCTGCTGTGATTGGTCGTGTGTTTGATTGACAGGTGGACGTGTGCCTGGCTGAGCCCTCCCCTGAGCTCCCATTGGCCGTGCTGTCTCTGGTGCTGACCTATCAGGAGGCGCGGTCCTGGTGGGTGTTCGGCTGTTACCTTTGCCTCCCGCTGCTCTTCACGTTGTCATGTGACCTGGTGACGCGCCGCGTGACGTCACAGCGAGCCGCGCAGCTGATTGGACGACAGGAGAGCAGCAGCCGGAGCTCCTCCCCCTCCGTCGTCAAGAAGGACGTGGGTCTGAGCAGGTACAAACTGTAAACATGTGACCACAGTAAACATGTGACCACAGTAAACATGTGACCACAGTAAACATGTGACCCACTGTAAACATGTGACCCACAGTAAACATGTGACCCACTGTAAACATGTGACCCACAGTAAACATGTGACCCACTGTAAACATGTGACCCACAGTAAACATGTGACCCACAGTAAACATGTGACCACAGGAAACATGTGACCACAGTAAACATGTGACCCACTGTAAACATGTGACCCACTGTAAACATGTGACCCACTGTAAACATGTGACCCACTGTAAACATGTGACCACAGTAAACATGTGACCCACTGTAAACATGTGACCACAGTAAACATGTGACCACAGTAAACATGTGACCCACTGTAAACATGTGACCACTGTATACATGTGACCACAGTAAACATGTGACCACTGTAAACATGTGACCACTGTAAACATGTGACCACTGTAAACATGTGACCCACTGTAAACATGTGACCCACAGTAAACATGTGACCACTGTAAACATGTGACCCACTGTAAACATGTGACCCACAGTAAACATGTGACCACTGTAAACATGTGACCACAGTAAACATGTGACCCACTGTAAACATGTGACCCACAGTAAACATGTGACCACTGTAAACATGTGACCACAGTAAACATGTGACCCACAGGAAACATGTGACCACTGTAAACATGTGACCCACTGTAAACATGTGACCCACAGTAAACATGTGACCACTGTAAACATGTGACCCACTGTAAACATGTGACCCACAGTAAGCACGTGACCACAGTAAACACGTGACCACAGTAAACATGTGACCCACAGTAAACATGTGACCACAGTAAACATGTGACCCACTGTAAACATGTGACCACAGTAAACATGTGACCCACTGTAAACATGTGACCACAGTAAACATGTGACCCACAGTAAACATGTGACCCACTGTAAACATGTGACCCACTGTAAACATGTGACCACAGTAAACATGTGACCCACAGTAAACATGTGACCACAGTAAACACGTGACCACAGTAAACATGTGACCCACAGTAAACATGTGACCACAGTAAACATGTGACCACTGTAAACATGTGAGCACAGTAAACATGTGACCACTGTAAACATGTGACCACAGTAAACATGTGACCCACAGTAAACATGGGACCCACTGTAAACATGTGACCCACTGTAAACATGTGACCACAGTAAACATGTGACCACAGTAAACATGTGACCCACTGTAAACATGTGACCACAGGAAACATGTGACCTCAGGAAACATGTGACCACAGTAAACATGTGACCACAGTAAACATGTGACCATAATAAACATGTGACCACAGTAAACATGTGACCCACTGTAAACATGTGACCACAGTAAACATGTGACCGCAGGAAACATGTGACCACAGTAAACATGTGACCACAGGAAACATGTGACCCACTGTAAACATGTGACCACAGGAAACATGTGACCACAGTAAACATGTGACCACAGTAAACATGTGACCATAATAAACATGTGACCACAGTAAACATGTGACCCACTGTAAACATGTGACCACAGTAAACATGTGACCGCAGGAAACATGTGACCACAGGAAACATGTGACCCACTGTAAACATGTGACCACAGTAAACATGTGACCACTGTAAACATGTGACCCACTGTAAACATGTGACCCACTGTAAACATGTGACCACAATAAACATGTGACCACTGTAAACATGTGACCCACTGTAAACATGTGACCCACAGTAAACATGTGACCCACTGTAAACATGTGACCCACTGTAAACATGTGACCACAGTAAACATGTGACCACTGTAAACATGTGACCACAGTAAACATGTGACCACAGTAAACATGTGACCACTGTAAACATGTGACCACAGTAAACATGTGACCCACTGTAAACATGTGACCCACTGTAAACATGTGACCACAGTAAACATGTGACCCACTGTAAACATGTGACCCACTGTAAACATGTGACCCACTGTAAACATGTGACCACAGTAAACATGTGACCACCGTAAACATGTGATCCACAGGAAACATGTGACCACAGTAAACATGTGACCACAGGAAACATGTGATCACAGTAAACATGTGACCACAGGAAACATGTGACCACTGTAAACATGTGACTTTATTTCTTTATTTCTCTTAATCTAAACGCAAACACATAGCTAGCATGTAGCATTAGCCCGTGCTAGCTGACAGCAGTGACCTCTAGACCGTTTTAAATTCCTCGCGTCGTTCAGGGCGACGTCCATAACTCTTTTGCAGTGAAACCAGGCCTCGGTCACAGTTACACTGAGTCTGACTGATCGTTTCTCTCTCTGCAGAAGCCCCGCCCTGTCGGTGTCCAAACAGGAAGTGAGCAGCCGCACTTCCTCTCTGAACAGGAAGCAGGTGGAGTGGGAGGCGGGGCTTCGCTCGGTGGTGCTGGCTCTGATTGGCCTGTACTCTTTGTGCACGCTCCCCGAGGCCGCGTGCGCCGTCGCCGTGTCCTACCTGCCCGCGCTTCCCGTGGGCGTGGCCTCGGCGCTGCGCCTCATTGGTCAGTTCCTGCTGTTCGCGCGCTGCTCGGCCACGCCCCTCGTCGCGCTCTCCTTCAGCCGCGCTTTGGGACGAGCGTTTATGCGCTGCTGCTGCTGCTGCTGCGACGAGTGCGGAGCCACGCCCACCGCGGACACGCCCTCGCTGGCCACGCCCTCCACACTGTTAGCCACGCCCCTGTCTGCTGTGGCCCCGCCCCTCAGAGACACGCCCACAGAGGAGCAGCGGCGAGCGCTCGGGACGCCGTGCTGAACTTTGGGTTTTTCACAGTTTTTAGTTTTATTGAATTTAGAGAAAGTTTTATAAAGTTAAGTTTGTAGTTTGTTTGTGTTTGAGAAATCTGTAACAAACGCCTTAAAGGGCACGTCTTCTGCTGAATGTTCCTCTGTGTCATTAATCCTGTTTGCGAGGTCTTCTTCTCTGCTCCTTTTGTGACGTCAAAGGCGTCTGTGCTGTTTTTAAGTCGATAAATCGTCTCAGCTAGCTTTTGTTTACTCCCCCGTGGTAATTCCCTCTGCTGCCAGTAGATGGAGCGCTAACACAAATCCTGATGAGGGAACGCCGGACTGAGAGAGAGTCATGTGTGGTTTTCAGGACAAAACATCAGAAGTAACAGAACATGAGACGTTTAAACCCTGAACTGAAGCAGAAGTCGCCGTCTGCTGAAAGCTGGACCCTCCACAGACCTGACTCTGCTCCCGTTTAATGTGAAACAGACGCGTTTATTTAGTCAGATTTATCGAGGTCGCTGCGTTTATCTTCAGTGTTTGGTGTTAAACTTCATAAATGAATTATTTAGAGCCGTTTACGTCATCGTACAACAGTAAACACCACAGACGCCTACAGCGCTAGCCCGGTACCTCTGCAGGAGTTAGCACTAATGCACTTTAAAGGGGAGAGTTAGTGTTAGCCTCAGAGTTAGCACTAGCCTACAAGTGAGTAACACCAGAGTTAGAAACATTACACCTGTTCTAGTGTTTATATCGATTGTTAGCATGAATGATTAGTGGCTACATTAGCATACATGCTAACAATCTCTTAATAAACATTTGTTAAATCTAACATTATTCTGGACAATAATCTCTGCAGGACACAACAGCGTGACAGGACCGTTTTCTTTTGTTTCACCAAACGCTAAGTTAGCATGAATCGCTAACGCTAACATTCCACACAAACACAGGGTCATGTGTGTCCAGTGGCTGTTCCTCTGAGGCTAACGCTAACACTAGTGCTAGCTGGTGGAGGGGTACCTCGATGAACAGAAGGCTTTTATCAAACTCTGATCCTGTTTTGATCAAATGTGAATTGAACTGTCACGGATTCATGAGGAATATTGTTGTTTGTAATAGTTTTTTTGAATTATGTGCAACTCAGTGTTTTCCACTGACGTCGACTTTTTTACTGGTGTCATTTTTTTAAATGTAGATGTATAAAAAGAATAAAATTCTGTTTGTCTTTTGACATTTTCTTCAATTCAAAATTTTCTTCACTGTCTGGTTTAGTTCTGGTTTAGTCCTGGTTTAGTCCTGGTTTAGTCCTGGTTTAGATCTGGTTTAGTCCTGGTTTAGTCCTGGTTTGGTCCTGGTTTAGACCTGGTTTAGACCTGGTTTAGTCCTGGTTTAGACCTGGTTCAGTCCTGGTTCAGTTCTGGTTCAGTCCTGGTTTAGACCTGGTTTGGTCCTGGTTTGGTCCTGGTTTGGTCCTGGTTTGGTCCTGGTTTAGACCTGGTTTAGTCCTGGTTTAGTCCTGGTTTAGACCTGGTTTAGACCTGGTTTAGTCCTGGTTTAGTCCTGGTTTAG
Organism: Rhinogobius similis; assembly: GCA_019453435.1. Taxonomy (NCBI): domain Eukaryota; kingdom Metazoa; phylum Chordata; class Actinopteri; order Gobiiformes; family Gobiidae; genus Rhinogobius; species Rhinogobius similis. The sequence goes on along the minus strand of CM033630.1, from coordinate 647,193 downwards.
TCCTGGTTTAGACCTGGTTTAGTCCTGGTTTAGACCTGGTTCAGTCCTGGTTTAGTCCTGGTTTAGTCCTGGTTTAGACCTGGTTTAGACCTGGTTTAGACCTGGTTTAGTCCTGGTTTAGACCTGGTTTAGTCCTGGTTTAGTCCTGGTTTAGTCCTGGTTTAGATCTGGTTTAGTCCTGGTTTAGTCCTGGTTTAGACCTGGTTTAGTCCTGGTTTAGTCCTGGTTTAGTCCTGGTTTAGTCCTGGTTTAGACCTGGTTTAGACCTGGTTTAGACCTGGTTTAGTCCTGGTTTAGACCTGGTTTAGTCCTGGTTTAGTCCTGGTTTAGTCCTGGTTTAGTCCTGGTTTAGACCTGGTTTAGACCTGGTTTAGACCTGGTTTAGACCTGGTTTAGACCTGGTTTAGACCTGGTTTAGACCTGGTTTAGTCCTGGTTTAGTCCTGGTTTAGACCTGGTTTAGTCCTGGTTTAGACCTGGTTCAGTCCTGGTTCAGTCCTGGTTCAGTCCTGGTTTAGACCTGGTTTAGACCTGGTTTAGACCTGGTTTAGTCCTGGTTTAGACCTGGTTTAGAACTGGTTTAGTCCTGGTTCAGTCCTGGTTCAGTCCTGGTTTAGTCCTGGTTTAGACCTGGTTTAGACCTGGTTTAGACCTGGTTTAGTCCTGGTTTAGACCTGGTTTAGTCCTGGTTTAGTCCTGGTTTAGACCTGGTTTAGACCTGGTTTAGTCCTGGTTTAGACCTGGTTTAGACCTGGTTTAGACCTGGTTTAGTCCTGGTTTAGACCTGGTTTAGTCCTGGTTTAGTCCTGGTTTAGTCCTGGTTTAGATCTGGTTTAGTCCTGGTTTAGTCCTGGTTTAGTCCTGGTTTAGTCCTGGTTTGGGTCAGATTCCTGTCTGTTTCCATGGCAGCAGCCCACACTCCCAGGTCAAAGGTCAGAGGTCGTGTGAGTCTGAGGATGGTGGGCGTGTCACAAATGAACATTTATTTAATAATAATAATCTACACAAATATAATGATGTCATATTAATGTTATATAATAATGTTGTGTTTGAGGCTTCAGTCACAAAAGGGGCAGAATAAGGCCTGTTTCCACGGTAACACGGGGGTCACTCAGAGCGTCTTTGGGGCAAATGAGAAGAGTCTGTCCTGTGTTCAAAGGGCCCCACACGGGTCAGTCCTTGGCCCTGGTCCTATCTCGGTGTTGTCTCTGTGTTGTTGTCTCTGTGTTGTTGTCTCGGTGTTGTCTCGGTGTTGTTGTCTCAGTGTTGTTGTCTCGGTGTTGTCTCGGTGTTGTTGTCTCAGTGTTGTCTTGGTGTTGTTGTCTCGGTGTTGTTGTCTCGGTGTTGTTGTCTCAGTGTTGTCTCGTGTTGTTGTCTCTGTGTTGTTGTCTCGGTGTTGTTGTCTCGTGTTGTTGTCTCTGTGTTGTTGTCTCAGTGTTGTCTCGTGTTGTTGTCTGGTGTTGTCTCTGTGTTGTTGTCTCGGTGTTGTTGTCTTGTGTTGTTGTCTCGTGTTGTCGTCTCGTGTTGTTGGCTCGGTGTTGTCTCTGTGTTGTTGTCTCGGTGTTGTCTCTGTGTTGTTGTCTCGGTGTTGTCTCAGTGTTGTTGTCTCGGTGTTGTCTCGGTGTTGTCTCGTGTTGTCGTCTCGTGTTGTTGGCTCGGTGTTGTCTCTGTGTTGTTGTCTCGGTGTTGTCTCTGTGTTGTTGTCTCGTGTTGTTGTCTCGTGTTGTTGTCTTGTGTTGTTGTCTCGTGTTGTTGTCTTGGTGTTGTTGTCTCGTGTTGTTGTCTCGGTGTTGTTGTCTCGTGTTGTTGTCTCGGTGTTGTTGTCTCGGTGTTGTTGTCTCGGTGTTGTTGTCTCTGTGTTTTGGTCTCGGTGTTGTTGTCTCGGTGTTGTTGTCTCTGTGTTGTTGTCTCTGTGTTGTTGTCTCGGTGTTGTTGTCTCGGTGTTGTTGTCTCTGTGTTTTGGTCTCGGTGTTGTTGTCTCGGTGTTGTTGTCTCGGTGTTGTTGTCTCGGTGTTGTTGTCTCGGTGTTGTTGTCTCGGTGTTGTTGTCTCGGTGTTGTTGTCTCGGTGTTGTTGTCTCTGTGTTTTGGTCTCGGTGTTGTTGTCTCTGTGTTGTTGTCTCGGTGTTGTTGTCTCGGTGTTTTGGTCTCGGTGTTGTTGTCTCTGTGTTTTGGTCTCGGTGTTGTTGTCTCGGTGTTGTTGTCTCGGTGTTTTGGTCTCGGTGTTGTTGTCTCGTGTTGTTGTCTCTGTGTTGTTGTCTCTGTGTTGTTGTCTCTGTGTTGTTGTCTCGGTGTTGTTGTCTCTGTGTTGTTGTCTCTGTGTTGTTGTCTCGTGTTGTTGTCTCGGTGTTGTTGTCTCGGTGTTGTTGTCTCGGTGTTGTTGTCTCTGTGTTGTTGTCTCGGTGTTGTTGTCTCGGTGTTGTTGTCTCGGTGTTGTTGTCTCTGTGTTGTTGTCTCTGTGTTGTTGTCTCTGTGTTGTTGTCTCTGTGTTGTTGTCTCGGTGTTGTTGTATCGGTGTTGTTGTCTGGTGTTGTCGTCTCGGTGTTGTTGTCTCGTGTTGTTGTCTCAGTGTTGTTGTCTCAGTGTTGTCTTGGTGTTGTCGTCTCGGTGTTGTTGTCTCGTGTTGTTGTCTCAGTGTTGTTGTCTCAGTGTTGTCTGGTGTTGTTGTCTCGGTGTTGTTGTCTCAGTGTTGTTGTCTCGTGTTGTTGTCTCGTGTTGTTGTCTCGGTGTTGTCTCTGTGTTGTTGTCTCGGTGTTGTCTCAGTGTTGTTGTCTCGGTGTTGTCTCTGTGTTGTTGTCTCGTGTTGTTGTCTCGTGTTGTTGTCTTGGTGTTGTCTTGTGGTGTTGTCTCGTGTTGTTGTCTTGGTGTTGTTGTCTCGTGTTGTTGTCTCGGTGTTGTTGTCTTGTGTTGTTGTCTCTGTGTTGTTGTCTCTGTGTTGTTGTCTCGGTGTTGTCTCGGTGTTGTTGTCTCAGTGTTGTTGTCTCGGTGTTGTCTCGGTGTTGTTGTCTCAGTGTTGTCTTGGTGTTGTTGTCTCGGTGTTGTTGTCTCGGTGTTGTTGTCTCAGTGTTGTCTCGTGTTGTTGTCTCTGTGTTGTTGTCTCGGTGTTGTTGTCTCGTGTTGTTGTCTCTGTGTTGTTGTCTCAGTGTTGTCTCGTGTTGTTGTCTGGTGTTGTCTCTGTGTTGTTGTCTCGGTGTTGTTGTCTTGTGTTGTTGTCTCGTGTTGTCGTCTCGTGTTGTTGGCTCGGTGTTGTCTCTGTGTTGTTGTCTCGGTGTTGTCTCTGTGTTGTTGTCTCGGTGTTGTCTCAGTGTTGTTGTCTCGGTGTTGTCTCGGTGTTGTCTCGTGTTGTCGTCTCGTGTTGTTGGCTCGGTGTTGTCTCTGTGTTGTTGTCTCGGTGTTGTCTCAGTGTTGTTGTCTCGGTGTTGTCTCTGTGTTGTTGTCTCGTGTTGTTGTCTTGTGTTGTTGTCTCGTGTTGTTGTCTTGGTGTTGTTGTCTCGTGTTGTTGTCTCGGTGTTGTTGTCTCGTGTTGTTGTCTCGGTGTTGTTGTCTCGGTGTTGTTGTCTCGGTGTTGTTGTCTCTGTGTTGTTGTCTCGTGTTGTTGTCTCGGTGTTGTTGTCTCTGTGTTGTTGTCTCTGTGTTGTTGTCTCGGTGTTGTTGTCTCGTGTTGTTGTCTATGTGTTTTTGTCTCGGTGTTGTTGTCTCGGTGTTGTTGTCTCGGTGTTGTTGTCTCGGTGTTGTTGTCTCGGTGTTGTTGTCTCGGTGTTGTTGTCTCGGTGTTGTTGTCTCGGTGTTGTTGTCTCGGTGTTGTTGTCTCTGTGTTTTGGTCTCGGTGTTGTTGTCTCTGTGTTGTTGTCTCGGTGTTGTTGTCTCGGTGTTTTGGTCTCGGTGTTGTTGTCTCGTGTTGTTGTCTCTGTGTTGTTGTCTCTGTGTTGTTGTCTCTGTGTTGTTGTCTCGTGTTGTTGTCTCGGTGTTGTTGTCTCGGTGTTGTTGTATCGGTGTTGTTGTCTGGTGTTGTCGTCTCGGTGTTGTTGTCTCGTGTTGTTGTCTCAGTGTTGTTGTCTCAGTGTTGTCTTGGTGTTGTCGTCTCGGTGTTGTTGTCTCGTGTTGTTGTCTCAGTGTTGTTGTCTCAGTGTTGTCTGGTGTTGTCGTCTCGGTGTTGTTGTCTCGGTGTTGTCTCGGTGTTGTCTCGTGTTGTCGTCTCGTGTTGTTGTCTCGGTGTTGTCTCTGTGTTGTTGTCTCGGTGTTGTCTCAGTGTTGTTGTCTCGGTGTTGTCTCTGTGTTGTTGTCTCGTGTTGTTGTCTCGTGTTGTTGTCTCGTGTTGTTGTCTTGGTGTTGTCTTGTGTTGTTGTCTCGTGTTGTTGTCTTGGTGTTGTTGTCTCGTGTTGTTGTCTCGGTGTTGTTGTCTTGTGTTGTTGTCTCTGTGTTGTTGTCTCGGTGTTGTTGTCTCGGTGTTGTTGTCTCGGTGTTTTGGTCTCGGTGTTGTTGTCTCGGTGTTGTTGTCTCGGTGTTGTTGTCTCTGTGTTGTTGTCTCGGTGTTGTTGTCTCTGTGTTGTTGTCTCTGTGTTGTTGTCTCGGTGTTGTTGTCTCGGTGTTGTTGTCTCGGTGTTTTGGTCTCGGTGTTGTTGTCTCGGTGTTGTTGTCTCTGTGTTGTTGTCTCGGTGTTGTTGTCTCGTGTTGTTGTCTCTGTGTTGTTGTCTCTGTGTTTTGGTCTCGGTGTTGTTGTCTCTGTGTTGTTGTCTCTGTGTTGTTGTCTCTGTGTTGTTGTCTCGTGTTGTTGTCTCGGTGTTTTGGTATCGGTGTTTTGGTCTCGGTGTTGTTGTCTCGGTGTTTTGGTATCGGTGTTGTTGTCTCTGTGTTGTTGTCTCTGTGTTGTTGTCTCTGTGTTGTTGTCTCGGTGTTGTTGTATCGTTGTTGTTGTATCGGTGTTGTTGTCTGGTGTTGTCGTCTCGGTGTTGTTGTCTCGTGTTGTTGTCTCGTGTTGTTGTCTCAGTGTTGTTGTCTCAGTGTTGTCTGGTGTTGTCGTCTCGGTGTTGTTGTCTCGTGTTGTTGTCTCGGTGTTGTTGTCTCTGTGTTGTTGTCTCGTGTTGTTGTCTCAGTGTTGTCTCGGTGTTGTTGTCTCGGTGTTGTTGTCTTGTGTT
>CM033630.1:549561-637061 GCA_019453435.1 Rhinogobius similis | reverse complement strand
ACTGAAGCCGCGGGACTGAACCGAGAGCCGTGAACTTTGTGAGGGACAATGTGGAGGAGTGTGACCGGAGAGAGCGGCGGCAGCGGCGGGCCCAGCGCGGCCTCCGCACCCGGGCCGGAGCTCACGTCCCCCGGCTTCCACACGTACGACAGTCCGCTGCTCGGGCTGCTGTCCGCGGTGTCCAGGCCCGCCGTGTCCCTCCTGCAGCGGTACCTGCCCGGGCACCGCGCGGGCAAACGGGACTTTCTGGAGCGGGACGGGGACTTCCTGCCGCCGCAGCAGCTTCACTCTTTACCGTGGTTTAACCTGGAGGAGCTGGGCATCCCGGAGGACGTGAGCCCGCAGTGTCCCCCCTCCAGGGGCCCCGGGGCGCTGTGGAGCGGCCCGTGGGGCGGCCTGTGGGGCGGCCCGGAGCGGGGACAATGTTCCAGTGTGGGCTTGTTCTTCCAGGAGCGCAGCGAAAGCGCTGGAGCCGCGGGGCACAAAGGGGCCCCCGGACTCCCGCACCTCAAACTCATCCAGAGCCTCGGTGTCTGTGACATGTCGGTCCTGACGCCGGACCAGGACCACGGCTACTGCAGCCTGGAGGAGGAGCAGCTGCTGGGGGCCAGGGCCCGGCTCCAGGCACAGGTGGGACATGAACCTGAACGTGACCGGGACGTGCAGATCATTCAGTTTATCAGTGATTGGGATTATACAAGTCACATGGTAATCAAACTAAAAACCAATAACTGTGGCAGTTTTACAAGCGAGGTGTTGTCTTTTTGAATGAATAGTTTAAAAATGGGATCTAAATGTAAATAGATTTAGTCTCTGTCTGTTTTTGTCACGTTAACCTTATTTCAGTTCAGAAAGTGTGACGTGTGAATGCAGCAGGTGCAGCAGGTGCAGCAGGTGCCCTGGGAGCCACTGCTCAGTGATCAGAACTTTAGAATTCTACTTTGTGACGTTCTTAATCATTGAAGTTGTTTTTTTTACAGAAACATAAATGTCTGATTTTTCTGGACCTTTATTTTTTGTTCTGGTCACGTTTTGTGCGACACTTGAACCTGAGCATTTACACGAGCTCATCCTGTTCAAGCGTGAAATAAACTCTGATTATATCGCCCACCTTTAGGTCCACAGCGCGCTGCCGGGGATGGAGAGAGCAGAGGAGCCCAAGGAACCGGAGGAGGAACCGGAGGAGGAACCTGAAGAACCCGAGGAGGAACCCGAGGAGCTCCCAGTGCTGAAGTGTGACAACAAGACCATCGCGTTCATCATGGGCTGTCCGTGCAGTGACGAGTCTGAGAGCGACGAGGAGAGCGACGAGGAGAGCGAGGAAGAGGACGAGGAGGAGGACGACGGCTTCGACAGCGTCTGCTCCAGCTCTGAGGACGAGGACGAGTTTGATTCTGAGGCCGAGCGACTGTGGAGCTCCTTGTGCCAAAACCACGACCCGTACAACCCCAGGAACTTCTCGGCCGCTCTGGGGTCTGCTCCGAGACCCATCCCAGGACTAGGACCAGGAGCAGCGGAGGAGCCGTCCAGCCCGGGCTCCTCTGTGGGCTCCTCTGTGTCCTCCTCCTGGGACGAGGCCAGCGAGTCGGAGGAGCAGGAGAACCTGAAGCTGCTCGGGTCCTTCTGCTCCTCAGACCCCTACAGCCCCCTGAACTTCCAGGCCCCGATCAGGACTAAACCCAGACCCGAGACCAAACCAGAGCCTGAGCCGAGCAGAGTCCGGACCATCTCTGAGTGTTCCACGAGCAGCTCCAGAGCCGGAGGCAAGAAGAAGGTGAGTCTGACCCAGAACCTGGACCCAGAACCCTGGACCCTGGACCCAGAACACAAGACCCAGAACCCTGGACCTGGTCTGGACTCAGAGCGTGACTAAAGTTCTTCTGTGGGACGTGTCTATTATTATTTTTCGGCTAAAACTGACTTGATTTTTCTCCATTTACGTTTAATAAACTTCTGACTGACGTTCATGTTTAATATTCCCCCCTGATCTGGTTCTGGTTCTGGTTCTGGTTCTGGTTTCATCGGGTTTTAAAGGTGAGGAGTTTGGGCCCAGAGTTTAACATGGTTGCTAGGCAACAGTTATGGCACTTCCTGGTGTGATGTCACTAAAATGTGAAACTGTTTTCAGTCAAACTTCACTTTCATGATCTGTATTTTAACTTTAATGTTTCCAGTTTCTCTGAACAAACGACAGAATTAAACATGGATTTAAGAGAAGGTCATGTGACTGAGGCCATGTGACCGAGGCCATGTGACCGAGGCCATGTGACCGAGGCCATGTGACCGAGGCCATGTGACCGAGGCCATGTGACCGAGGCCATGTGACCGAGGTCATGTGACTGAGGCCATGTGACTGAGGTCATGTGACTGAGGTCATGTGACTGAGGCCATGTGACTGAGGCCATGTGACTGAGGCCATGTGACTGAGGTCATGTGACTGAGGTCATGTGACTGAGGCCATGTGACTGAGGCCATGTGACTGAGGCCATGTGACTGAGGTCATGTGACTGAGGTCATGTGACTGAGGCCATGTGACTGAGGCCATGTGACTGAGGCCATGTGACTGAGGCCATGTGACTGAGGCCATGTGACTGAGGTCATGTGACTGAGGCCATGTGACTGAGGTCATGTGACTGAGGTCATGTGACCGAGGCCATGTGACTGAGGCCATGTGACTGAGGTCATGTGACTGAGGCCATGTGACTGAGGTCATGTGACTGAGGCCATGTGACTGAGGCCATTTAAATGTTTTTCAGCAAACAAGCATTTAATTTTCATTTGTGGCATTATTTTGGAAATTTTGACAAAATTAAGTCTCACCATGAGTTTTGAAAATGTATTTTTCAATTTTACATTTTAAATGACATTAAAGTTACAAAATGACCAATCACAGAGCAGCAGACAGAAGGACCAATCACAGAGCAGCACAGACAGAAGGACCAATCACAGAGCAGCACAGACAGAAGAACCAATCACAGAGCAGCACAGACAGAAGAACCAATCACAGAGCAGCACAGACAGAAGGACCAATCACAGAGCAGCAGACAGAAGAACCAATCACAGAGCAGCACAGACAGAAGGACCAATCACAGAGCAGCACAGACAGAAGGACCAATCACAGCAGCAGAGTTGGAGTGCTCTGTTTCAGACGTCAGGTGCGCCCCTGGTGGGGCAGCTGAATGGCCCTGTGGTCCGAGCGCTGGCGCTGGTTCTGGTCTCACTGTGGGTTCTGGTCTGGTTCTGGTCTCACTGTGGGTTCTGGTCCAGGTCCGGTTCTGGTCTCACTGTGGGTTCTGGTCTCACTGTGGGTTCTGGTCTGGTTCTGGTCTCACTGTGGGTTCTGGTCCAGGTCCGGTTCTGGTCTCACTGTGGGTTCTGGTCCAGGTCTGGTTCTGGTCTCACTGTGGGTTCTGGTCCGGTTCTGGTCTCACTGTGGGTTCTGGTCTCACTGTGGGTTCTGGTCCGGTTCTGGTCTCACTGTGGGTTCTGTTCCAGGTCCGGTTCTGCTCCGAGCTGCAGGTCTTCTCTGTGGGCTCTGAGGAGCGTCGAGGGCCGTGGGAGGAGCTCGCCCGGGACCGAGCGCGATTCCTCAAACGCTGCAGCGACGTGGAGCGGGTCCTGAGCGCCTGTCTGAGGGCGGAGCACCGGGGGCGGGTCTACCAGAGGATCAGCCAATCAGAGAGAGGGGCGGAGCGAGAGGAGGGCGGGACCAGCCCGGGACCAGCCGACCGGAGCCTGAGGAGGAATAAATGACTCTAAACTCAGAGATTGCACTTTTTTGTTTGTGACATAATTTCAGTGAGAACCTTTGGGGCGGAGTCAAACCTTTGGGGCGGAGTCAAACCTTTGGGGCGGAGTCAAACCTTTGGGGCGGAGTCAAACCTTTGGGGCGGAGTCAAACCTTTGGGGCGGAGTCAAACGTCAGGACGACGTCGAAGTGTCTCGGCCTTCGCTTCAGTGTTTCATTTGTCACTTTTACTAAAATGACTTTTTGTTCTAAATCTGTCGCTGTTTGAAATCGTCAAACGGAATTATTTTTATTCAAAAGTTTTAATCAAAATGAAAAGGACATTTGTGGATTTACCTTCGATTCAGGTTTGATTGAATAATTTGACTCTTTGGCTTCGTCAGTGAAAAACAATTCTACGACAAAAGAAACCAAACTGTTCAGAGCTCAGTGTTTCACCCAAAACCAAAGACAATAATAACGACCCAGTACAGTCCAGTGTTTGTCAAAGGAGCCGCTCAGATTTATTTTTCTAACTTTTCTGCGTTTGATTTAAACTAAACTGAGAATAAACCAGTATTTAATGATGTCACGCCGTCTGAGTTTTATTTCACAAATAAAGTTTTATCTTTGAGTTCAAACTGATCCAGACAGCAGCGTGCGCCCCCTGCAGGGCCCGTCTGTCACTGACAGGACCACACACACCTGAGTCCGAGTGTCCTTTATCTCCGCCTGACATTAGCAAACAAGCTAGCTAAGCTGTGCACAGTCGCAGCAACAATGAGAAACTACTTTCACTTTAGACTTCAGAAGGAAATGAGGCTCTGTCACCAGAAGGAGGCGCCACTCTGAGTCACAAACACATCCCTCCCCTTTAAACACGAGCCGCTGTTAGAGCCTGAGCCTCTGACAGTCACAACAGAACAACAGCGCCCTCTGCTGGCCGGAGGCAGCACAGACGCTTCATTTAGTGCGCCCTCTGCTGGCCGGAGCAGAATAAACACTTCTGTTTCAAACATGAGACGACACCTCCTCGTCCCTCCTTCAGTCCAGGAGGCAGATTCTGAGTTTGATTATCGTTCAGTTTTGCACAAAATAATAATAAAAAGGAAATGACAAACATTCAGGCACGCAAACTCCCCCACCACGATAAGGTGGCAGTTCGAGGGGGAGTGACAGGTCAGACTAAGTGCAGTTCTAAAAGCCTCTATGGAAAATTTAAAAACAAGGACCGTGACGTCGCCCGGTATGGCGCAGCCGGGGCCCCACCCTGGAGCCAGGCCTGGGGTTGGGGCTCGTATCGGCGCCTGGTGGCGGGCCTTTGCCCACGCGGCCCGGCCGGGCTCAGCCCGAAGGGACGACGTGGGCCCGACCTCCTGTGGGCTCACCACCCGCAGAGGAGACCGTAGGGGCTGGGTGCAGAGAGGACTGGGTGGTAGCCGGGGCCGGGTGCCTCGACTGCCCGGTCCACGGGCACAGCGTCTAGCTGTTGGGACATGGAATGTCACCTCTCTGGCGGGGAAGGAGCCTGAGCTTGTGCGGGAGGTCGAGCGTTATCGACTAGATATAGTCGGCCTCACCTCCACGCACAGCCTGGGCTCTGGAACCCATCTCCTTGAGAGGGGCTGGACGCTCCATTTCTCTGGCGTTGCTCACGGGGAGAGGCGGCGGGCTGGTGTGGGCTTACTCATAGCCCCTCAGCTCAGCCGTCACGTGTTGGAGTTTACCCCAGTAGACGAGAGGGTCGCGTCCCTGGGCCGGGTGGGGACAGGTCTCTCACTGTTGTAGCGGCCTACGGGCCAAACAACAGTGTAGAGTACCCGGCCTTCTTGGAGTCCCTGGGGGGTGTACTGGACAGTGCACCGCCCAGGGACTCCGTTGTTCTGCTGGGGGACTTCAACGCCCACGTGGGCAACGACAGTGACACCTGGAGAGGGGTAATCGGGAGGAATGGCCCCCCTGATCTGAACCCGAGCGGTGTTCAGTTATTGGACTTCTGTGCTAGTCACAGTTTGTCCATAACGAACACCATGTTCGAGCACAAGGGTGTCCATCAGTGCACGTGGCACCAGGACACCCTAGGCCGGAGGTCGATGATCGACTTTGTTGTCGTGTCATCTGACCTTCGGCTGCGTGTCTTGGACACTCGGGTGAAGAGAGGGGCGGAGCTGTCAACCGATCACCACCTGGTGGTGAGTTGGATCCGCTGGCGGGGGAGGAAGCCGGACAGACTCGGCAGGCCCAAGCGTATCGTGAGGGTCTGCTGGGAACGTCTGGCAGAGCCCTCTGTCGGCAGGGTCTTCAACTCACACCTCCGGGAGAGCTCCTCCCAGATCCCGGGGGAGGCTGGGGACATTGAGTCCCAGTGGACCATGTTCTCCGCCTCCATTGTCGATGCGGCAGCTCGTAGCTGTGGTCGCAAGGTCTCTGGTGCCTGTCGCGGCGGCAATCCCCGAACCTGGTGGTGGACACCGGAGGTAAGGGATGCCGTCAGGCTGAAGAAGGAGTCCTATCAGGCCTTGTTGGCCTGTGGAACTCCTGAAGCAGCTGACAGGTACCGGCAGGCCAAGCGTACTGCAGCCCGGGCTGTCGCAGAGGCAAAAACTCGGGGCTGGGAGGAGTTCGGGGAGGCCATGGAGGAGGACTATCGGTCGGCCTCAAAGAAATTCTGGCAAACCGTCCGACGCCTCAGGAGGGGGAAACAGTGCTTCACCAACACTGTTTACGGTGCGGGTGGAGAGCTGTTGACTTCGACTGGGGATGTTGTCGGACGGTGGAAGGAATACTTTGAGGATCTCCTCAATCCCACTGTCACGTCTTCCGAGGAGGAAGCAGAGGCTGGGGACTTGACGGCGGACTCGCTCATCACCCAAGCCGAAGTCACTGAGGTTGTTGGCAAGCTCCTTGGTGGCAAGGCTCCGGGGGTGGATGAGATCCGCCCTGAGTATCTTAAGTCTCTGGATGTTGTGGGACTGTCTTGGTTGACACGTCTCTACAACATCGCGTGGCAGTCTGGGACAGTACCTCTGGACTGGCAGACCGGGGTGGTGGTCCCTCTGTATAAGAAGGGGGACCGGAGGGTGTGTTCCAATTATAGGGGAATCACACTCCTCAGCCTCCCCGGTAAGGTCTATTCCAGGGTACTGGAGAGGAGAATCCGACCGATAGTCAAACCTCGGATTCAGGAGGAGCCTGTGGTTTTCGTCCCGGTCGTGGAACACTGGACCAGCTCTATACTCTCCATCGGGTGCTCGAGGGTTCATGGGAGTTTGCTCAACCAGTCCACATGTGTTTTGTAGATCTGGAGAAGGCATTCGACCGTGTGCCCCGGGGCGCCTTGTGGGGGGTGCTCCGGGAGTATGGGGTCCGGGGCCCTTTGTTAAGGGCTGTCCGGTCCCTGTACGACCGGAGCAGGAGCTGTGTTCGCATTGCCGGCAGTAAGTCAGACCTGTTCCCAGTGCATGTTGGACTCCGCCAGGGCTGCCCTTTGTCACCGGTTCTGTTCATCATTTTTATGGACAGAATTTCTAGGCGCAGTCAGGGCGTGGAGGGCGTCCGGTTTGGGAACCACAGGATCTCATCTCTGCTGTTTGCAGACGATGTCGTCCTGATGGCTTCCTCAAACCAGGACCTACAGCTCTGGGACGGTTTGAGCCGAGTGTGAAGCGGCTGGGATGAAGATCAGCACCTCCAAATCCGAGGCCATGGTTCTCGACCGGAAAAAGGTGGTTTGCCCTCTCCGGGTGGGTGGAGAGTCCTTGCCCCAAGTGGAGGAGTTTAAGTATCTCGGGGTCTTGTTCACGAGTGAGGGAAGGATGGAGCGTGAGATTGACAGATCGGTGCAGCGTCTGCAGTGATGCGGGCGCTGTATCGAACCGTTGTGGTGAAGAGAGAGTTGAGTCAAAAGACAAAGCTCTCGATTTACCGGTCAATCTACGTTCCTACCCTCACCTATGGTCATGAGCTTTGGGTAATGACCGAAAGGACAAGATCGCGGATACAAGCGGTCGAAATGAGCTTCCTCCGCCGGGTGGCTGGGCGCTCCCTTAGAGATAGGGTGAGGAGCTCAGTCACACGGGAGGAGCTCGGAGTAGAGCCGCTGCTCCTCCACGTCGAGAGGAGCCAGCTGAGGTGGCTCGGGCATCTGTTCAGGATGCCTCCTGGACGCCTCCCTAGGGAGGTGTTCTGGGCGTGTACCACCGGGAGGCGGCCCCGGGGTAGACCCAGGACACGCTGGAGGGACTATGTCTCTCGGCTGGCCTGGGAACGCCTTGGGATCCCACCGGAAGAGCTGGAGGAAGTGTGCGTGGACAGGGAAGTCTGGGCCTCCCTGCTTAGACTGCTGCCCCCGCGACCCGGCCCCGGATAAGCGGAAGAAAATGGATGGATGGATGGAAGGAAATGACAAACATTTATAAATAATTAAAAATGATTTATTCACAAAAAATATAAAAAGGACGTGTTCAGTTCAACATCGTCTTAAATAATTCATCAAACTTGTGTAGAGCCTTTTGGACACGCCCTGGGTTTGATCCTGGATCATGTGAGGACTTAACAGGACCAAGACCAGGACCGGGACTAGAACCAGAGCCAGGGCCAGGTCTCTCAAAGGTGTGCAGGCCTCCGGGGCGCCCCCTGCTGGTGTCAGAGGCTCCGGGGCGCCCCCTGCTGGTGTCAGAGGCTCCGGGGCGCCCCCTGCTGGTGTCAGAGGCTCCGGGGCGCCCCCCGCTGGTGTCAGAGGCTCCGGGGCGCCCCCCGCTGGTGTCAGAGGCTCCGGGGCGCCCCCCGCTGGTGTCAGAGGCTCCGGGGCGCCCCCCGCTGGTGTCAGAGGCTCCGGGGCGCCCCCCGCTGGTGTCAGAGGCTCCGGGGCGCCCCCTGGCGGTGTCAGAGGCTCCTGGGCGCCCCCTGCTGGTGTCAGAGGCTCCGGGGCGCCCCCCGCTGGTGTCAGAGGCTCCGGGCGCCGCTGGTGTCAGAGGCTCCGGGCGCCCCTGCTGGTGTCAGAGGCCCGGGTCGCCCCCTGCTGGTGTCCAGAGGCTCCGGGCGCCCCGCTGGTGTCAGAGGCTCCGGGCGCCCGCTGGTGTCAGAGGCTCCGGGGCGCCCCCTGCTGGTGTCAGAGGCTCCGGGGCGCCCCCTGCTGGTGTCAGAGGCTCCGGGGCGCCCCCTGCTGGTGTCAGAGGCTCCGGGGCGCCCCCTGGCGGTGTCAGAGGCTCCGGGGCGCCCCCTGCTGGTGTCAGAGGCTCCGGGGCGCCCCCTGGCGGTGTCAGAGGCTCCGGGGCGCCCCCCGCTGGTGTCAGAGGCTCCGGGGCGCCCCCCGCTGGTGTCAGAGGCTCCGGGGCGCCCCCTGCTGGTGTCAGAGGCTCCTGGGCGCCCCCTGCTGGTGTCAGAGGCTCCTGGGCGCCCCCTGCTGGTGGCGCAGCAGCTGTTGCAGGTCTGTGATGTACTGAATGGCGGCTCTGAGGGTCTGGACTTTGCTGAGTCTTGGTTCTGGTCCAGTCCGGGGTTCTGGTCCGGTCCGGGGCAGGATCTCCCGGAGTCGGGCGTAGCCCTGGTTCACGTGCCGCACTCGCTCTCTCTCGCGCTCGTTTCTGCGCCGCACGAACGCCGGCTCCGGGTCCAGAGCGTGAGGGCCGTGCACGTGAGGGCCGTGCACGTGAGGGCCGTGCACGTGGGCGCCGTGCACGTGAGGGCCGTGCACGTGAGGGCCGTGCACGTGGGCGTGGTAGCCGTGGTAACAGGGCGGCAGCAGGGCGTGTCCTGAAGGCGGCGCCAGAGCGAAGCCCAAAGACAGAGAGTTCATCCTGGAGCCTAAAACACAAAGAAACAAACAGTGAGACAAACACCTCAGATGCCCTCCCTGTGACTGGGCTACAGCTCCGCCCCTCTCTTCACCGAGTGTCCAGGACACACGGCTGAAGGTCACATGACACAAAGTGGACCATGGACCTGTGTCCTGGAGACACTGATGGACCTGAACGTGGCACAACACACAAGTGACCTGGACTGTGACCACAGAAGACACACTGTCTCCCCCTCTGTGGGTGTCTCTGTCTCCCCCTCTGCGGGTGTCTCTGTCTCCCCCTCTGTGTCTCACCCTCTGTGGGTGTCTCTGTCTCCCCCTCTGCGGGTGTCTCTGTCTCCCCCTCTGCGGGTGTCTCTGTCTCCCCCTCTGTGGGTGTCTCTGTCTCCCCCTCTGTGGGTGTCTCTGTCTCCCCCTCTCTGGGTGTCTCTGTCTCCCCCTCTGTGGGTGTCTCTGTCTCCCCCTCTCTGGGTGTCTCTGTCTCCCCCTCTGCGGGTGTCTCTGTCTCCCCCTCTCTGGGTGTCTCTGTCTCCCCCTCTGTGGTTGTCTCTGTCTCCCCCTCTGTGGGTGTCACTGTCTCCCCCTCTCTGGGTGTCTCTGTCTCCCCCTCTGTGGGTGTCTCTGTCTCCCCCTCTCTGGGTGTCTCTGTCTCCCCCTCTGTGGGTGTCTCTGTCTCCCCCTCTGTCTCCCCCTCTCTGGGTGTCTCTGTCTCCCCCTCTGTGGGTGACACAACAGTGAGAGACCTGTCCCTGACCTGAAGGTTCAGGGGCGTGACCCTCTCTTTTGGGGGTGAACCAGCCACTCCTCCTCCATGAAGCCGAGCTCCACCCTCTTCCTGTGACACTGGGGTCTGTCCTGGCTCCGCCCTCTTCCTGTGACACTGGGGTCTGTCCTGGCTCCGCCCTCTTCCTGTGACACTGGGGTCTGTCCTGGCTCCGCCCTCTTCCTGTGACACTGGGGTCTGTCCTGGCTCCGCCCTCTTCCTGTGACACTGGGGTCTGTCTTGGCTCCGCCCTCTTCCTGTGACACTGGGGTCTGTCCTGGCTCCGCCCTCTTCCTGTGACACTGGGGTCTGTCCTGGCTCCGCCCTCTTCCTGTGACACTGGGGTCTGTCCTGGCTCCGCCCTCTTCCTGTGACACTGGGGTCTGTCCTGGCTCCGCCCTCTTCCTGTGACACTGGGGTCTGTCTTGGCTCCGCCCTCTTCCTGTGACACTGGGGTCTGTCCTGGCTCCGCCTCTTCGTGTGACACTGGGGTCTGTCCTGGCTACGGCCTCTTCCTGTGACACTGGGGTCTGTCCTGGCTCCGCCCTCTTCCTGTGACACTGGGGTCTGCTCTGGCTCCGCCCTCTTCCTGTGACACTGGGGTCTGTCTTGGCTCCGCCCTCTTCCTGTGACGCTGGAGTCTGCTCTGGCTCCGCCCTCTTCCTGTGACACTGGGGTCTGCTCTGGCTCCGCCCTCTTCCTGTGACACTGGGGTCTGTCTTGGCTCCGCCCTCTTCCTGTGACGATGGAGTCTGCTCTGGCTCCGCCCTCTTCCTGTCACACTGGGGTCTGCTCTGGCTCCGCCCTCTTCCTGTGACACTGGGGTCTGTCTTGGCTCCGCCCTCTTCCTGTGACACTGGGGTCTGCTCTGGCTCCGCCCTCTTCCTGTGACACTGGGGTCTGTCTTGGCTCCGCCCTCTTCCTGTGACACTGGGGTCTGCTCTGGCTCCGCCCTCTTCCTGTGACACTGGGGTCTGCTCTGGCTCCGCCCTCTTCCTGTGACACTGGAGTCTGCTCTGGCCCCGCCCTCTTCCTGTGACACTGGGGTCTGCTCTGGCTCCGCCCTCTTCCTGTGACACTGGAGCATAGAACTAGAATAAAACCTGAAGATGAATCCAAAATGGCGCCCTGTTCCTCCTGTGGCCTGAGCTCATTGGCGCATGACCCTAAAAAAGTTTCTTACTTCCGCATTTACTTCCTGATACGGAGGCGGCCATCTTTGTTTTACTTCCTGATACGGAGGCGGCCATCTTTGCTTTACTTCCTGATACGATGGCGGCCATCTTTGCTTTACTTCCTGATACGGAGGCGGCCATCTTTGCTTTACTTCCTGATACGGAGGCGGCCATCTTTGTTTTACTTCCTGATACGGAGGCGGCCATCTTTGCTTTACTTCCTGATACGATGGCGGCCATCTTTGTTTTACTTCCTGATACGGAGGCGGCCATCTTTGCTTTACTTCCTGATACGGAGGCGGCCATCTTTGTTTTACTTCCTGATACGATGGCGGCCATCTTTGCTTTACTTCCTGATACGGAGGCGGCCATCTTTGATTTACTTCCTGATACGGAGGCGGCCATCTTTGCTTTAGGGCACCACGTGACCACAATCCCCCATGATGCTTTGAGCGACGTGAACGACCAGCAGCTGCAGGTCTTTGTGTTAGCGTTAGCTTGTGTTAGCGTTAGCTTGTGTGATTGTAATTGTGTTCTTCATGTTAGACACACGTGAAGCGTCTGAAATGAAATAAAATACAACTTACAGGTGTCTCTAGTCGAGCCTTTTCCACGAGCTTCTGTTTGTATCTGACGCTCGATCATGTGACTCACACATGTTTGTGTGACGTCACTTCAGATAAAAACAGTAATTTCTGTGATTTTATAAACGGTAGAAAAGAACATTTCCTTCTATTTTATTTAAATACTGATAATAATTCAGTCCTGTCTGTGATTATAATGTGACATTTTAGAAAAAGGCTGCAGTACCTCACACGACCACTAATCAACCTGGGACACAGAGGGGGCGGGGCTTATCCAGTTCATTTAACACATCCGTGCACTGGAGCCTTCACTCTGTGACTGTTTGGGTCAAACTCACATCTGGAGCTAAAATGTCTGACGCTCCACCATAGACCGTACATATCAGTGGACCATGTTAGCATGCTAGCCGCCGCGTTCCAAATAGGAAGCAGCTCTGGAGGCTCCTGGCTCCGCCCTCTTCCTGTGACACTGGAGCCTTTTCTCTGTAACTGTTTGGGTCAAACTCACATCTGGAACTAAAATGTCCGTCTGACTCACTCCACATGATCCTGGGGTTTTTTCTCGTTGGTTTTTCATAAATCAAGTTATTACAACAATAACTGACCAATCAGGTGCTTCCTTTTCCAGGGGCCGTTTTCGCTCGTGTTAGCAACAGGTTTGACTGACAGCTAGCGCCACACGTTGCCGCCGTCTCCTCCCACCGAGGGGCGGAGACCGTTAGCAACCTCCTCCTGATTGGTCCGTGTGACCACGATACGCACTCGGATTTAAATATGGAGTCTGGCTCCACTTTAGCCGCTATAACTGCTAGCTCCACTTTAGCCGCTATAACTGCTAGCTCCACTTTAGCCGCTTCATTTGGCTGGAGCCAGACGCTGTGGTGACCTCACTCCCACAGTCCACTGATCTGTACGGTCTGTGGGTGAACCTCACCACGAGGAGCTGAGCTGTGGGGCCCACACCAGCCGAGCGATCATACCTATCTGCACCATAGAACTATAATAAAACCTGGAAGATGAATCCAAGATGGCCGTCCTGTTCCTCCCTGTGGCCTGAGCTCATTGGTGCATGACCCCAAAAAAGTTTCTTACTTCCGCATTTACTTCCTGATACGGAGGCGGCCATCTTTGTTTTACTTCCTGATACGGAGGCGGCCATCTTTGTTTTACTTCCTGATACGGAGGCGGCCATCTTTGTTTTACTTCCTGATACGGAGGCGGCCATCTTTGTTTTACTTCCTGATACGGAGGCGGCCATCTTTGCTTTACTTCCTGATACGGAGGCGGCCATCTTTGTTTTACTTCCTGATACGGAGGCGGCCATCTTTGCTTTAGGGCACCATGTGACCACAATCCCCCACTTCATATAAAAACGGTAATTTGTGTGATTTTATAAACGGTAGAAAAGAACATTTCCTTCTATTTTATTTAAATACTGATAATAATTCAGTCCTGTCTGTGATTATAATGTGACATTTTAGAAAAAGGCTGCAGTACCTCACACGACCACTAATCAATCTGGGACACAGACAGAGGGGGCGGGGCTTATCCAGTTCATTTAATACATCCATGATCTGCACATGCTCAGGCTCCTTCCCCGCTCAGGCACCTCCCCCGCTCAGGCTCCGGCCCCGCTCAGGCTCCTCCCCCCGCTCAGGCTCCGCCCCCGCTCAGGCTCCTCCCCCCGCTCAGGCTCCGCCCCCGCTCAGGCTCCTCCCCCACTCAGTGAGGGGACGTCTCCAGAGCCAGGTTCTGTGTCTGGGGTTGTGGTCGAAGCCCAGGTCTGTGCCTGTGGATCAGGTGGAGGTCCAGGGCAGGACGTCCAGGGCAGGACGTCCAGGGCAGGACGTCCAGGGCAGGACGTCCAGGGCAGGACGTCCAGGGCAGGACGTCCAGGGCAGGACGTCCCACGGCGGCCGGGCCTCGAATGTTTTAGATTTGAGCAAATATTTTAAAGATAGATTTCCAGATTCTTTGGGTCAAAGTTCAGACGGAGCTCGTTCTGTTTCTGTGAGTTTGAGACTGATCCCACAGTAAGACTTTAACCAGGACTAAACCAGGACTAAACCAGGTCTAAACCAGGTCTAAACCAGGACTAAACCAGGACTAAACCAGGTCTAAACCAGGTCTAAACCAGGACTAAACCAGGACTAAACCAGGTCTAAACCAGGTCTAAACCAGGACTAAACCAGGACTAAACCAGGTCTAAACCAGGTCTAAACCAGGTCTAAACCTGGTCTAAACCAGGACTAAACCAGGACTAAACCAGGTCTGGACCAGGACTAAACCAGGACTAAACCAGGTCTGGACCAGGTCTGGACCAGGACACACTACGATGTACAGACTCTAAATGAAGTAAACAGTAAACTGCAGGACAGATAGTACTTTATGAAAACTCTGACCTGCAGCGTCTCCTCCTGTCTCCTGCGTCCTCGTCTCCTCCTGTCTCTTCTGTCTCCTGCGTCTCCTGCGTCCTCGTCTCCTCCTGTCTCCTGCGTCCTCTACCCCTGCGTCTCCTCTGTCTCCTCCTGTCTCCTGCGTCCTCTACCCCTGCGTCTCCTCCTGTCTCCTGCGTCTCCTCCTGTCTCCTGCGTCTCCTCCTGTCTCCTGCGTCTCCTCCTGTCTCCTCTGTCTCCTCCTGTCTCCTCCTGTCTCCTCTTGTCTCCTGTCTCCTCCTGTCTCCTCCTGTCTCCTGTCTCCTCCTGTCTCCTCTGTCTCCTCCTGTCTCCTCCTGTCTCCTCCTGTCTCCTCCTGTCTCCTGTCTCCTCTGTCTCCTCCTGTCTCCTCCTGTCTCCTCCTGTCTCCTCTGTCTCCTCCTGTCTCCTGTCTCCTCCTGTCTCCTCCTGTCTCCTCCTGTCTCCTCTGTCTCCTCCTGTCTCCTCCTGTCTCCTCCTGTCTCCTGTCTCCTCCTGTCTCCTCCTGTCTCCTCCTGTCTCCTCTGTCTCCTCCTGTCTCCTCCTGTCTCCTCTTGTCTCCTGTCTCCTCCTGTCTCCTCCTGTCTCCTCTTGTCTCCTGTCTCCTCCTGTCTCCTCCTGTCTCCTCCTGTCTCCTCTTGTCTCCTCCTGTCTCCTCCTGTCTCCTCCTGTCTCCTCTTGTCTCCTGTCTCCTCCTGTCTCCTGTCTCCTCCTGTCTCCTGCGTCTCCTCCCGTCCGTCTCTTCTTCTCGTCTGTTCCGTCTCCGTCTCGTCTCAAACTCCTGGCTCAGATGAAAGATGAAGACGGCTGAATTCAACCAATCACTGCTCTCTGCACACTGAAGCCCCGCCCCCTCAGGTGAGCCCTACCTGAGACCTGGTCCAGACCTGGTCCAGACCTGGTCCTGGTCCTGGTCCTGGTTCAGTCCAAATGATGCTAAGTTTGTTTGGTTCAGTGACAGTGACTAAACCAGGTCTAAACCAGGACTAAACCAGGACTAAACCAGGACTAAACCAGGTCTAAATCAGGACCAAACCAGGACTAAACCAGGACCAAACCAGGTCTAAACCAGGACTAAACCAGGACTATAACAGGTCTATAACAGGACTAAACCAGGTCTAAACCAGGACCAAACCAGGTCTAAACCAGGTCTAAACCAGGTCTAAACCAGGACTATAACAGGTCTATAACAGGACCAAACCAGGACTAAACCAGGACCAAACCAGGACCAAACCAGGACTACTGCAGTACATGAGGATTACAAAAGTCTGGTTCATGACTTTATTTATTCCTGAGACACAGAGACAAAGATAAATAAACCCCACACAGTTCAAACACTTTTAGACAAAATATGTCCATAATTTAGACTTTTGAGACTGTAGGAACTAAACCTGCATCACAGTCCAGTCCTGTCCCAGTCCTGCTTTAGTCCTGGTTCAGTCCTGGTTTAGTCCTGGTTCAGTCCTGGTTTAGTCCTGGTTCAGTCCTGGTTTAGTCCTGGTTCAGTCCTGGTTTAGACCTGGTTTAGTCCTGGTTTAGACCTGGTTTAGTCCTGGTTTAGTCCTGGTTCAGTCCTGGTTTAGACCTGGTTTAGTCCTGGTTTAGTCCTGGTTCAGTCCTGGTTTAGACCTGGTTTAGTCCTGGTTTAGTCCTGGTTCAGTCCTGGTTTAGACCTGGTTTAGTCCTGGTTCAGTCCTGGTTTAGTCCTGGTTTAGTCCTGGTTCAGTCCTGGTTTAGACCTGGTTTAGTCCTGGTTCAGTCCTGGTTTAGACCTGGTTTAGTCCTGGTTTAGTCCTGGTTCAGTCCTGGTTTAGTCCTGGTTTAGTCCTGGTTTAGTCCTGGTTCAGTCCTGGTTTAGTCCTGGTTCAGTCCTGGTTTAGTCCTGGTTCAGTCCTGGTTTAGTCCTGGTTTAGTCCTGGTTCAGTCCTGGTTTAGACCTGGTTTAGTCCTGGTTCAGTCCTGGTTTAGTCCTGGTTTAGTCCTGGTTCAGTCCTGGTTTAGACCTGGTTTAGTCCTGGTTTAGACCTGGTTTAGACCTGGTTTAGACCTGGTTTAGACCTGGTTTAGTCCTGGTTCAGTCCTGGTTTAGTCCTGGTTTAGTCCTGGTTTAGTCCTGGTTCAGTCCTGGTTTAGTCCTGGTTCAGTCCTGGTTTAGACCTGGTTTAGTCCTGGTTTAGTCCTGGTTCAGTCCTGGTTTAGTCCTGGTTCAGTCCTGGTTCAGTCCTGGTTTAGTCCTGGTTCAGTCCTGGTTTAGACCTGGTTTAGTCCTGGTTAAGTCCTGGTTTAGTCCTGGTTTAGTCCTGGTTCAGTCCTGGTTTAGACCTGGTTTAGTCCTGGTTTAGTCCCTGTTTAGTCCTGGTTTAGTCCTGGTTCAGTCCCTGTTTAGTCCTGGTTTAGTCCTGGTTCAGTCCTGGTTTAGTCCTGGTTTGGTCCTGCTTTAGTCCAGGTTTAGTCCTGGTTTGGTCCTGTTATAGACCTGGTTCGGTCCAGGTTTAGTCCTGTTATAGACCTGTTATAGACCTGGTTTAGTCCTGGTTCAGTCCTGGTTTGGTCCTGTTATAGTCCTGGTTTGGTCCTGGTTCAGTCCTGGTTTGGTCCTGTTATAGACCAGGTTTAGTCCTGGTTTGGTCCTGTTATAGACCTGGTTCGGTCCAGGTTTAGTCCTGTTATAGACCTGTTATAGACCAGGTTTAGTCCTGGTTTAGTCCGGTCTGATCCCGGCTGCTGTGGTTCAAAGCTCTTGAGTCTAAATGAGTGTTTTGGGTTCAGAGGAAAATCCTGTCGCAGCATCAGACACTTCCTCCTGTCGACACCTGAGACTCACCAGGAACTACAGACGGGAACTACAGACGGGAACTACAGACGGGAACTACAGACGGGAACTACAGACGGGAACTACAGACGGGAACTACAGACGGGAACTACAGACGGGAACTACAGGCGGGAACTACAGACGGGAACTACAGACGGGAACTACAGACATGAACTACAGACGGGAACTACAGACGGGAACTACAGACGGGAACTACAGACGGGAACTACAGACGAGAACTACAGACGGGAACTACAGACGGGAACTACAGACGGGAACTACAGACATGAACTACAGACGGGAACTACAGACATGAACTACAGACGGGAACTACAGACGGGAACTACAGACGGGAACTACAGACGAGAACTACAGACGGGAACTACAGACATGAACTACAGACGGGAACTACAGACGGGAACTACAGACGGGAACTACAGACGGGAACTACAGACGGGAACTACAGACGGGAACTACAGACGGGAACTACAGACGGGAACTACAGACGGGAACTACAGACGGGAACTACAGACTTGATCTACAGACGAGATCTACAGTCGTGAACTACAGACGGGAACTACAGACGGGAACTACAGACGGGAACTACAGACGGGAACTACAGGCGGGAACTACAGGCGGGAACTACAGACGGGAACTACAGGCGGGAACTACAGGCGGGAACTACAGGCGGGAACTACAGACGGGAACTACAGACGGGAACTACAGACATGAACTACAGACGGGAACTACAGACGGGAACTACAGACGGGAACTACAGACGGGAACTACAGACGGGAACTACAGACGGGAACTACAGACGGGAACTACAGACGGGAACTACAGTAAATGTGACTAGAACCAGGCGCCGTTTGTTCATGTGGCGTTCCAGACTCTGGAGGTGGGTTAGTTCCCCTCAGGACGTTCAGCCAATGAACTCGGATCTAAACAATGTGGCTAATGCTAACAGTAAATAACATTCTGAATGATCACAACACGTTTCCGTGGTTCCTGTGGAGGTTCCTGAGGAGGTTCCTGTGGAGGTTCCTGTGGAGGTTCCTGTGGAGGTTCCTGTGGAGGTTCCTGTGGAGGTTCCTGGTTGGTTCCTGTGGAGGTTCCTGTGGAGGTTCCTGTGGAGGTTCCTGTGGAGGTTCCTGTGGAGGTTCCTGGTTGGTTGGTGGTGATTATTGTCGCCTGGAACTCACCCTTAGGTTTGCCCTTTTGACCTCCGCCCAAACCACAACGCTGCGCTCTGATTGGTCCAGCACACAGGGGCTCAAACCCAACAGCAGGAGGGCGTGTCCTCGTCTGGGAGGCGTGTCCTCGTCTGGGAGGAGTGTCCTCGTCTGGGGGGCGTGTCCTCGTCTGGGAGGTGTGTCCTCGTCTGGAGGCGTGTCCTCGTCTGGGAGGCGTGTCCTCGTCTGGGGGGCGTGTCCTCGTCTGGGAGGAGTGTCCTCGTCTGGGAGGCGTGTCCTCATCTGGGGGGCGTGTCCTCGTCTGGGAGGAGTGTCCTCGTCTGGGGGGCGTGTCCTCGTCTGGAGGGCGTGTCCTCGTCTGGAGGGCGTGTCCTCGTCTGGAGGGCGTGTCCTCGTCTGGGAGGCGTGTCCTCGTCTGGGAGGCGTGTCCTCGTCTGGGGGCGTGTCCTCGTCTGGGGGCGTGTCCTCGTCTGGAGGCGTGTCCTCGTCTGGGGGGCGTGTCCTCATCTGGAGGCGTGTCCTCGTCTGGGGGCGTGTCCTCATCTGGAGGCGTGTCCTCGTCTGGGAGGCGTGTCCTCGTCTGGGGGGCGTGTCCTCGTCTGGAGGCGTGTCCTCGTCTGGGGGGCGTGTCCTCGTCTGGGAGGAGTGTCCTCATCTGGAGGCGTGTCCTCGTCTGGGGGGGTGTCCTCGTCTGGAGGCGTGTCCTCGTCTGGGAGGCGTGTCCTCGTCTGGGAGGCGTGTCCTCGTCTGGGGGGCGTGTCCTCGTCTGGGGGGCGTGTCCTCGTCTGGGAGGCGTGTCCTCGTCTGGGGGCGTGTCCTCGTCTGGAGGGCGTGTCCTCGTCTGGGAGGCGTGGTCTCGTCTGGGGGCGTGTCCTCGTCTGGTTGGCGTGTCCTCGTCTGGTGGGCGTGTCCTCGTCTGGGTGGTGTGTCCTCGTCTGGGTGGCGTGTCCTCGTCTGGGGGCGTGTCCTCGTCTGGGGGCGTGTCCTCGTCTGGGGGGCGTGTCCTCGTCTGGGGGGCGTGTCCTCGTCTGGGAGGCGTGTCCTCGTCTGGGGGGCGTGTCCTCGTCTGGGGGGCGTGTCCTCGTCTGGAGGCGTGTCCTCGTCTGGGAGGCGTGTCCTCGTCTGGGGGGCGTGTCCTCGTCTGGGGGGCGTGTCCTCGTCTGGGGGGCGTGTCCTCATCTGGAGGCGTGTCCTCGTCTGGGGGGCGTGTCCTCGTCTGGGAGGCGTGTCCTCGTCTGGGAGGCGTGTCCTCGTCTGGGGGGCGTGTCCTCGTCTGGGGGGCGTGTCCTCGTCTGGGAGGCGTGTCCTCGTCTGGGGCGTGTCCTCGTCTGGAGGCGTGTCCTCGTCTGGGAGGCGTGTCCTCGTCTGGGGGCGTGTCCTCGTCTGGGGGGTGTGTCCTCGTCTGGGAGGCGTGTCCTCGTCTGGGGGGCGTGTCCTCGTCTGGGGGGCGTGTCCTCGTCTGGAGGCGTGTCCTCGTCTGGGAGGCGTGTCCTCGCCGGGGGGGCGTGTCCTCGTCTGGGGGGCGTGTCCTCGTCTGGGGGCGTGTCCTCATCTGGAGGCGTGTCCTCGTCGGGGGGGCGTGTCCTCGTCTGGAGGCGTGTCCTCGTCTGGGAGGCGTGTCCTCGTCTGGGGGGCGTGTCCTCGTCTGGGGGGCGTGTCCTCGTCTGGGAGGCGTGTCCTCGTCTGGGGGGCGTGTCCTCGTCTGGGGGGCGTGTCCTCGTCTGGGAGGCGTGTCCTCGTCTGGGGGGCGTGTCCTCGTCTGGGGGGCGTGTCCTCGTCTGGGAGGCGTGTCCTCGTCTGGGAGGCGTGTCCTCGTCTGGGGGGCGTGTCCTCGTCTGGGGGGCGTGTCCTCGTCTGGGGGGCGTGTCCTCGTCTGGGGGGCGTGTCCTCGTCTGGAGGCGTGTCCTCGTCTGGGGGCGTGTCCTCATCTGGGAGGCGTGTCCTCATCTGGGAGGCGTGTCCTCGTCTGGGGGGCGTGTCCTCGTCTGGGGGGCGTGTCCTCGTCTGGTCGGCGTGTCCTCGTCTGGGAGGCGTGTCCTCGTCTGGGGGGCGTGTCCTCGTCTGGGGGCGTGTCCTCATCTGGGAGGCGTGTCCTCATCTGGGAGGCGTGTCCTCGTCTGGGGGGCGTGTCCTCGTCTGGGGGGCGTGTCCTCGTCTGGGGGGCGTGTCCTCGTCTGGGGGGCGTGTCCTCGTCTGAATTCACAAATGTTGAACCTGGTGGTTTCTCAGTGACTCGACCAAAGAAGTCGTTATTTTACACAAACCTCACAGGACCAGCACCTGACAGGAGCAGCCCCTGACAGGAGCAGCCCCTGATAGGAGCAGCCCCTGACAGGAGCAGCACCTGACGGCCCTGACAGGAGCAGCCCCTGACAGCACAGACGTTGTGGCGCGCTGTGGCCTGCAGAGGGCACCAGTGTGTGGAGCGTCTGTGACACAAAGGGCTTTATCGACTCCAGACGTCACTCTCTTCATTCATAAATATTCATCCTTCAGTCTCAGATTGAACCTTTATTTAGTTAAAAATGTGTTTAAAAAGTCTAAATGTTTAGTAAAAAAAGTGGTTTGACGTCAAACACTAAACAATGATTGTCAGATTTAAATAAGTCAGACTCGAGCTCAGTTTGTGACTTTATTGAACCAAAGTGAAGTGAACTCAGGTCTGAACAGCACGAATCACAACAAAACGTCACAAAGAAAGAACAAGAGCCTTTAAAGAGTCCAAAAGAGGAACGAGAGAAAGAGGATTCAAACCAGAGAGAAAGAGGATTCAAACCAGAGAGAAAGAGGATTCAAACCAGAGAGAAAGAGGATTCAAACCAGAGAGAAAGAGGATTCAAACCAGAGAGAAAGAGGATTCAAACCAGAGAGAAAGAGGATTCAAACCAGAGAGAAACGAGTCCAAAGAAGAGCCGGAGCCTCATCACGAGCTCCAATCAGAACGCACCGAACCTCAGACTCTTCATGTCCTCAAACAGTGTCCCCTGGGAGGGCATCTGGGCCAGCGCTGCGCTCCAGCCGCTCCATGGGACGACGAACTGACTCCACCCACTGACTCCACCCACTGACTCCACCCTCTGACTCCACCCTCTGACTCCACCCACTGACTCCACCCACTGACTCCACCCTCTGACTCCACCCTCTGACTCCACCCACTGACTCCACCCACTGACTCCACCCTCTGACTCCGCCCTCTGACTCCACCCACTGACTCCGCCCTCACACTTTTATCAGTTTAAAGTCGGGTTGGACTCATTTCACTAAAGTTTTGATAAATCTATTTCATATTTAGTTACTTCTTACACAAATTCTCTCACAGTTCAGTCATTTTTGAGTTTTAATGTCACTTCCTGGTTGTAAACGATGACGTCGCCTGATGTCACACTTTTATATAAATAAACACAAACACCTTTAATGTTGAATTCATGGTTAAAAGATCAAAACAGCAGTTTGTTTTGTGTGAATCCTTCGTCCCACTCTGTGATGTCATCAGTGTTTACTTCCTGTCGTTTTCATCAGACTTTTCTCCTTTTCTCCACAAACAGCTCCTGGTCGGTGTGAAAGGACGGTTTTTGTTCAGCGAGGGTTAAACTTTACCCTCTGTTTTACCCTCTGTTTTACCCTCTGTTTTATCCTCTGTTTTACCCTCTGTTTTATCCTGTTTTATCCTGTTTTATCCTGTTTTACCCTCTGTTTTACCCTCTGTTTTACCCTCTGTTTTATCCTCTGTTTTACCCTCTGTTTTATCCTGTTTTACCCTCTGTTTTACCCTCTGTTTTACCCTCTGTTTTACCCTCTGTTTTACCCTCTGTTTTACCCTCTGTTTTATCCTGTTTTACCCTCTGTTTTACCCTCTGTTTTATCCTGTTTTATCCTGTTTTACCCTCTGTTTTACCCTCTGTTTTACCCTCTGTTTTATCCTGTTTTATCCTGTTTTATCCTGTTTTACCCTCTGTTTTACCCTCTGTTTTACCCTCTGTTTTATCCTGTTTTACCCTCTGTTTTACCCTCTGTTTTACCCTCTGTTTTATCCTGTTTTACCCTCTGTTTTACCCTCTGTTTTATCCTGTTTTACCCTCTGTTTTACCCTCTGTTTTACCCTCTGTTTTATCCTGTTTTATCCTGTTTTACCCTCTGTTTTATCCTCTGTTTTACCCTCTGTTTTATCCTGTTTTACCCTCTGTTTTATCCTGTTTTATCCTGTTTTACCCTCTGTTTTATCCTGTTTTATCCTGTTTTACCCTCTGTTTTACCCTCTGTTTTATCCTGTTTTACCCTCTGTTTTACCCTCTGTTTTATCCTGTTTTACCCTCTGTTTTACCCTCTGTTTTATCCTCTGTTTTATCCTGTTTTACCCTCTGTTTTATCCTGTTTTATCCTGTTTTACCCTCTGTTTTATCCTGTTTTACCCTCTGTTTTATCCTGTTTTACCCTCTGTTTTACCCTCTGTTTTATCCTCTGTTTTATCCTGTTTTACCCTCTGTTTCATCCTGTTTTGTCCTGTTTTACCCTCTGTTTTACCCTCTGTTTTACCCTCTGTTTTATCCTGTTTTACCTTCTGTTTTATCCTGTTTTACCCTCTGTTTTATCCTGTTTTACCCTCTGTTTTACCCTCTGTTTTACCCTCTGTTTTATCCTCTGTTTTACCCTCTGTTTTATCCTGTTTTACCCTCTGTTTTATCCTGTTTTATCCTGTTTTACCCTCTGTTTTACCCTCTGTTTTATCCTGTTTTACCCTCTGTTTTACCCTCTGTTTTATCCTGTTTTACCCTCTGTTTTACCCTCTGTTTTATCCTCTGTTTTATCCTGTTTTACCCTCTGTTTTACCCTCTGTTTTATCCTGTTTTACCCTCTGTTTTATCCTGTTTTACCCTCTGTTTTATCCTGTTTTACCCTCTGTTTTACCCTCTGTTTTATCCTCTGTTTTATCCTGTTTTACCCTCTGTTTTATCCTGTTTTATCCTGTTTTACCCTCTGTTTTACCCTCTGTTTTACCCTCTGTTTTATCCTGTTTTACCTTCTGTTTTATCCTGTTTTACCCTCTGTTTTATCCTGTTTTACCCTCTGTTTTATCCTGTTTTACCCTCTGTTTTATCCTGTTTTACCCTCTGTATTATCCTCTGTTTTACCCTCTGTTTTATCCTCTGTTTTACCCTCTGTTTTATCCTGTTTTACCCTCTGTTTTATCCCGTTTTATCCTGTTTTACCTTCTGTTTTACCTTCTGTTTTATCCCGTTTTATCCTGTTTTACCTTCTGTTTTATCCCGTTTTATCCTGTTTTACCTTCTGTTTTATCCCGTTTTATCCTGTTTTACCTTCTGTTTTATCCCGTTTTATCCTCCGTTGGTTTGAGGTCAGAGCCTGGAGCGCAGCGTGGGACCCTTGAAGTGACGTGTTCTGTGGCCCCGCCCCCACAGCCACTGAGGGCGGAGCTTAGAGGACTGTGGAGCGTTTAAAAGGAGCAGGTTCCCTTGACGTGTGTTTAAAGGGCTCAGGTTCTGCAGAGTGGGCTGGGAAAGTTCCGCAGTGGGGCTTTAACTCTGGAGCGGTTTCTGTCGCGTCTCGTTCCTGGTTTTTTTTCTCGTTTTCAGATCTTTAAAGTCCAGGATCTAACTCCACACAAACACAGGCCGAGCGCCATCTGCTGGAGAAGTGACCGCTCTACAGATTCAAACATGAAACACGTCACGAGGAAATTCTACAGGAAGCACAACTTTTCCCTCTTTGAACGTTTCTCAGGCGTTTTAATCCCAAACGACGAGGTTTAACTCGTTCTGTTAAGGAATATTCTGCATTTTTCATATTGTTGTCCTTAAACATCCCCCGGAGGAACTGACATCTGCATCTCATGTTTAAAAAGAGCTTCTTATTCATCCAGTTACTTCTTTTTTTATCAGTCACTATGAACTGACACTTACTGAGTGCCTCCAGCAGATGGCGCCAGCGCTGTATACAGTCTAGTGGAGTTAGCGCTGAAAAGACGTTCTGAAGCGGATTTTGTTGCCGCAGTGATCGAGTTCAGAGGGAGAAATGTTCAGAACGAGTTAAACGATGATTTAAGACTAAAAACAGATTCTCAGATAAACGGCGTCTGAGTCTGAAAACACGTCCCGGATAAAATGAGTTCAGCCTGACGTGTGTTTGACGCTCTGAGCCGTCCCAAAAACAGCCTGAATGAAGCTGAATGTGACTCCAGAGTGTTTTTGAGAGAGAGAAAGTGACTGGAGCAGAATCTGTGCTTTAAAATACAGAGACAACGCTAGCACCTTTTAGCACGCAGCTAACGTTAGCTTTCTTAAAGAGAGTTTGTCTTTGTCTGTGTTTGGCACAACATGAGCACTAAACCTGCATAGAGCTGCTGTCCTACATTAAAATGAATGGATTGCTTGGGGGCGTGTCCTGATGTTAGCGGTGGGTGTCTGTGTTATCGTACCGCGGGGGAGAGTGTAGAGACATACGGCGAAGGACACGGAGAACGAACTACGATAACCCTTAGGCAACGTGACCCTTGCGCCCTGCTGAACCTGCCCCGCTGCAGCGCCCCCCGGTGGCTTCTGTTTCAAACGCCGTGAGGAGAAGACGGCGTGAACGGGATCAGCGTCTGAACGAAGCACCTGCCGCTTCAGGACAGGGCGGCCCTGACGCGCCTTTAACTGCAGAACGTGAGCCCTTTAACGTCCACCGGGTCAAGACGACAAAGAGACGCCCTGTGTGCGCCCCCTGCTGGACAGTGTGGGTTAAATCTCATCTAAACGATAAAAACGGCGTCACGTCAAAGTCACGACAGCGAGAAGAAGAAGAAGAAGAAGAAGAAGAAGAAGAAGAAGAAGAAGAAGAAGAAGAAGAAGAAGAAGAAGAAGAAGAAGAAGAAGAAGGATCTGTACAAGTGTCACAAAGTCAGGTACAAAACGTGTGCAAAAAGTGGAGCTGTGAGGTATTATTGCACCGGCCGCTCCTGGGTCCTCCCTCCTCCTCCCTGCTCCCTCCTCCTCCTCCTCCTCCCTCTTCCTTCTTCCTCCTCCCTCCTCCCACCTCCTCCCTCCTTCTCCCTCCTCCTCCCTCCTCCTCCCTCCACCTCCCTCCTCCTCCCTCCTCCTCCCTCTTCTCTCCTCCCTCTCCCTCCTCCTCCACCTCCCTCCTCCTTCTCCCTCTCTTCCTCCCGCTTTTCCCTCGCTTTCCTCCCCTCTTCTTCCTCCTCCACTCCTCTCCTCCCCTCCCTCCCTCCTCCCTCCTCCCTCTTCCTCCTCCCTCTTCCCTCCTCCTCCCTCCTTCTCCCTCTTCCCTCCTCCTCCTCCCGCTTCCTCCTCCTCCCTCCTCCTCCCTCCTCCCTCTTCCTCCCTCCTCCTCCTCCCACCTCCTCCCTCCTCCTCCCACCTCCTCCTCGTCTCCTCGGTATCGATTGTAAACAGACTGTCTTGTTCATAAATGGCCCTGGTTTTCTCGCCACATTTTGATGATTGTAGTTTGTGTCTGACCCAGGCCTGACCCAGGACTGACCCAGGACTGACCCAGGACTGACCCAGGCCTGACCCAGGACTCGGCTGGTCCTCAGGGTGCTGCGTGGACTGGACCTGGACCCTGTGGTTCGGTGCAGTGCTGTACAGACTGTGACGCTCTCAACTGCAGAATCTGAACTTTGGGTCAGTTTTTGTAGAAAACGACAAACAGAACCAGGCTCTTGGATCCCAGAGACGAGCAGGTTTAGTGCGTGACCGCAGTGCATTGTGGGGCCTGTAGTCCCTGTGCAGTGCATTGTGGGGCCTGTAGTCCCGTGTGCAGTGCATTGTGGGGCCTGTAGTCCTGTGTGCAGTGCTCTGTGGGGCCTGCGGGGGCCTCACACGGTGGTGACGGTGAGCAGAGAGCTGGGGCAGGTCAGAGCGTCCTCGGCGTTGTCCAGACGGTTGCCGTGCGTCAGAAGCTCCTCCACCGTGGTCCAGTCGTCCAGCAGCTTCCTGTTCCTCAGCCGGCTGAGCTTCCTGTGGCTGAGCTCCAGCACCGTGCTCGCCCTGGGGTCCTCGGGGGCCGCGCTCGCTCTCTCGCGCTCTCGACTCGATGAGCGGTCGCCGCGTGCCTGCCGCAGCTCGCGCGCTAACAGGAAGTGCTCTTTCCTCTCGGTGCGGCTCCAGTACCGTCCCAGCAGCATGTCGCCCGTCTCCTCGTCCGTGCTCATGCCGCTGCGCTCGTCGGCGAGCTGTGACGCGCGGTGTCTCAGGAGCTGGCTCCGGGACACGCGGCTCATCGCCGCGGGCTTCTGCGTTAGCTTAGCGTTTGGACTCGTGTTCGATTGTGCTTTCTGCATGTCCCAGGCCGACGACGCGGATCCGGCAGGGCCTTCCAGAGCTCCACACATGCTCCTTCCTGCTGACGCGGATCCGGCAGGGCCTTCCAGAGCTCCACACATGCTCCTTCCTGCTGACGCGGATCCGGCAGGGCCTTCCAGAGCTCCACACATGCTCCTTCCTGCTGACGCGGATCCGGCAGGGCCTTCTAGAGCTCCACACATGCTCCTTCCTGCTGACGCGGATCCGGCAGGGCCTTCCAGAGCTCCACACATGCTCCTTCCTGCTGACGCGGATCCGGCAGGGCCTTCCAGAGCTCCACACATGCTCCTTCCTGCTGACGCGGATCCGGCAGGCCCGTCCAGGGTGCTGTACATGCCGCGGCTGCCTCCGCTGTGCTGCAGGTTGCGGGTGTTGGGTTTGGGCCACGTGTCGTTGGCGTCTCCGCTCTGACTGAACGAGCTGTTGTTCTCCCGGAATCGTCGTCGGTTAAACTCCAGGCTCTCGTGCACTTTGGCCTCTCTCTCCTTCCTCTCTCGCTCGCCCCTCTCCTCTCTCTCCTCTCTCATCTGTCGCTCTCGCTCCACCTCCAGTTGTTTCATTCGTCTCTGCTCCTGCTCCAGCTTCTGCTCCAGCTCTCTGTGGTTTAACCTCTGCTGCTCCCGCTCTCGCTCCAGCTCTTTCTGTTTCAGTAGCTGCTGCTCCCTCTCTCGCTCCAGGAGGCGCTGATGCTCCTCGATCTGGTTCAGTCGTTTCTGTTCCATCTCCCTCTCCTGCCGCTCCCTCTCGCGCTCCATCACCAGGTTGTCGGGGATGGAGCGGCTGTGCTCGCTGCGCTCTCTCCAGTATTGTTCGTAGTTGCCGTTAGCGTCGTAGCAGTGGGCCACGCTGCTGTGCTCGTTGTGCATGTGCGGCAGCTCCAACATGGCGGCGGCGGCCGGGGGGGCGGGGCACTGGTGCAGGGTGTAGTAGGAGGGCGAGGCGGGGTGACTGGCCCGGCGTCGGTACTCCGCCTGTGGACACAAAGGGACAATCAGCCACAAGACCCTGAACCACAAACACATCGGGCTCGGGCTCCACCTGGTGACGTCACAAACAGAACTCTAGAGTTTTGTTCATGAATCAGACCTAAATCCTCCTGATCCTTTTAGGTCACAAAGAGACGTTTAATAATTCCACGTTTGTGTCTGTGAGACATGGCTAACGCCTGAATTCCACATCATGCGTCTCCGCTCCGCTCCGCTGCGCCGCAGACCGCCTCCGATTTAGTGCGCAGACCCTCGCCTACTGGATGCAATTTGTCTCCGCCAGTCCGCACAGCGCAGGGCTGCGAAGTCCCGAGGAGCGGGACTCGCGGGATCCGCGACAACTCGTGATCAGAAAGCGCTCCAAAAGTATCGGACAGAGAAAACAAATGCAGATTCACTGAAAGTTTGTCGTTTGTGCAACTGCAATCGCTTTTTTCATCGAGTCAACACAGCACATGAACAGAGCATTAATAAAATGACAGCCCAAAACTGTACTTAAGAGATTTACAACCATTTACATGTTTGGGGTGGTATTGATTGTAAACATTTGCCTTTTGGGTAACAAAAAGTTTAATGCACGTCATTAGGTCTGAGTTAAAAGTTTTTGTTTTGGAAACCCAGATGTAGTTCGTGTTCTCTTTCCTGTTTGGTGTGATCTAAACTGCGTGGCTTGATCCGGTCGGACTCTGGCGCAGAAGAAAATAGACTTCATCCGCAATTCTGTCGGAGAGCGGCGGAGGGGCGGAGCTGAGACGCAGACCTGCGCAGCTCTTACGCGGGATGTGGAACGGGCTTCATTCATTTCGATGGCTGCGTAAGTTCTGCGCAGTGCGTGGCGCAGCGGAGCGGAGCGGAGTCGCATGATGTGGAATTTACGGGTAAAGCTACAGTCAACGGGAAACTACTTCTTTAAACATGTCATCGTTCAGCCTTCGCTGAAGCTGGAGTCAGAGCTTCTGTCTAACTCTGGGCCAGAGCTGGAGAAATCCAAACCCATTTGGAGGAAAAGTGTGTTTTAGAAAATGTTCAGTCTCATGACGTCACATGAAACTGAACTCGTAAGAGTTACTAATGATTGTGACAAAGTGGGTCTTTGTCCCTTTAGTCACCATTAAATTGTATTCATTTTCAATTTCCCACATTCAACTGCTAAACATGACCCAGGTTTGTTCAGTTTAGTCTTTTATTTAAGTATCACACAACACAAGTTCCTTTTCAATATGTTTATTGACACATTTTTTTTGTGTTCATAGTTTTATTTAAACCTCTGAATTGTTTGGGGACATTGGTCCATGGAGGAAGAACAGCATGTTCCACGGCCTCTGAGGGTTAAAGGTGCATTTACCTGCAGCCAGGATGTCCTGTCCCAGGGGAGGGGCCTAGGGCATTAAAGGGTTCTGCTGGGCCCGTCTTGTAGCTGGTACCTGTGGGGTTTTCTTCTGTTTCCTTAAGTTCTGTTGCTTTTGATTTCAGTTAAGCAGTTATTTTTTGTAAATATGTATTATTTCCTGCACCTTTTGCCACGAGAATAAATGGGAAAAATTTAATTTTCTGAGTCTCCTTTTGACCACTTTTGGCCTACTGCCCCACAATGGTCTTATTTTAGCTGATTCTGGTTCTGTTGGTTTTAGATTTGACCAGATTTAGATTTCCCGTCTTTAGAAGTATGTTTGCATCAAAGGTGTGGCACTGAAAGAGCAAAGGTTAGGCCCCATAGTTCAGACGTGGCCCAACTGAGCTGTGGAGTTCCACAGGGTTCCGTTTTAGGCCCTTTACTGTTTTCTTTGTACAGGCTTCTCCTGGGGTCAGTTTTCAGAAAGAACGATTCTTTTCACAGTTTTGCAGACGATGTGCACCTGCCCTGGACGGCTCTGAACTTTGAATCTAAAACAGAAGCTGTGGTCTGTGGGGATTCAGTACGTGTGAAAATCAGTCCAGAAATCTGGGTCTTATTTTAGATGGTTCATTCAAGTTTGACAAACAAAGCCAAGTAGTGGGGGCGGTAGTGCAGTGTGGTACCTGCGGGGGGCGGTAGTGGGGGCGGTAGTGCAGTGTGGTACCTGTGGGGGGCGGTAGTGCAGTGTGGTACCTGTGGGGGGCGGTAGTGGGGGCGGTAGTGCAGTGTGGTACCTGCGGGGGGCGGTAGTGGGGGCGGTAGTGCAGTGTGGTACCTGCGGGGGGCGGTAGTGGGGGCGGTAGTGCAGTGTGGTACCTGCGGGGGGCGGTAGTGGGGGCGGTAGTGCAGTGTGGTACCTGCGGGGGGCGGTAGTGCAGTGTGGTACCTGCGGGGGGCGGTAGTGGGGGCGGTAGTGCAGTGTGGTACCTGCGGGGGGCGGTAGTGCAGTGTGGTACCTGCGGGGGGCGGTAGTGCAGTGTGGTAACTGCGGGGGGCGGTAGTGGGGGCGGTAGTGCAGTGTGGTACCTGCGGGGGGCGGTAGTGCAGTGTGGTACCTGCGGGGGGCGGTAGTGCAGTGTGGTACCTGCGGGGGGCGGTAGTGGGGGCGGTAGTGCAGTGTGGTACCTGCGGGGGGCGGTAGTGCAGTGTGGTACCTGCGGGGGGCGGTAGTGGGGGCGGTAGTGCAGTGTGGTACCTGCGGGGGGCGGTAGTGCAGCGTCCTGCTCCTCCTGAGTGGTTGCAGCGGCGCTCCGTTCTGCTGCTGCGGGCCGTGGGGCAGCAGTGCCCTCCGGTGGCTGGACGGCGTACTGCAGGTCGACAGGATTGGTGCGTTGAGGCGTGACATCACAGAGTGGGCGGGGTTAAACAGAGCGCCGCTGCTTGAGCTGTGGCGGTTCAGACTCGGACGGTCCGACTTGTGGAACTGGACCGACGAGACCCTGAGGAGAGACCCAACCGGGTTAGACCGGGACTAAAGACCGGGACTAAAGACCGGGTCAGACCGGGACTAAAGACCGGGGTCAGACCGGGACTAAAGACCGGGTCAGACCGGGACTAAAGACCAGGATCAGACCGGGACTAAAGACCGGGACTAAAGACCGGGGTCAGACCGGGACTAAAGACCGGGTTAGACCGGGACTAAAGACCGGGACTAAAGACCGGGACTAAAGACCGGGTTAGACCGGGACTAAAGACCGGGACTAAAGACCGGGTTAGACCGGGACTAAAGACCGGGGTTAAAATGCAGCAGCAGATCATGAACAGAACTAGAGGAAGAAGCACGTGACGCCGGTGTTAGAGGCTCCTCATTGGCTCCTGTTTAGAGTCACATTTAAGCTCCGCCCCCTGAACTATAAAGCCATAAATGATATGGTCCCATCGACTCAAAGCTGTGACAGTAGAGTCCCATCAAACAGAGCCTGGACTCTAAATGTGGACTATTGTTGGTCCTAGAGTCTGTAAAAGCTCAGCAGGAGGCGGAGCTCCTGTTCATGTTAAAGAGGCACAGGCTCCTCCTCCTCTGTCAGAGTTGATGTCATAAACCCCTCTGCTGCCCCCTGCTGTGCTGGAGGAGTCTGAGCTCACACTGGACTCTTCTTCTACTTTATCAACAACATTTAAGGTTTGAGTTCAACTGGATCTGTTCATTGCTGTTCACATGTTTCTCTCTTTCTTCCACTGGTTGGACCAGGACCAGGACCAGGACCAGGACCAGGACCAGGACCAGGACCAGGACCAGGACCTGGACCAGACCAGGACCAGACCAGGACCAGGACCAGGACCAGACCAGGACCAGGACCAGGACCAGACCAGGACCAGGACCTGGACCAGACCAGGACCAGGACCAGGACCAGGACCAGACCAGGACCAGACCAGGACTGCACTGTGTCTGTCCTGCCTTCTTCTGGTCGTGTTCTGTTCCTTGTGTCGTTCTGTTTTGTTTTAATATATTTTTAAGACAAATGAATCGCTCACAGCGGGGACCTTGCTGCTGTGAGCGCCCTGAATCGCTCACAGCGGGGACCTTGCTGCTGTGAGTGCCCTGAATCGCTCACAGCGGGGACCTTGCTGCTGTGAGTGCCCTGAATCGCTCACAGTGAGGCTCAGGGCACTCACAGAAGCACAGACACTGCAGCTCCTTCAGAACAAACAAAGGGCGTCACCTGAAGAGGCCTCTCTGGGGCAGCTCTGGCTCCGGCCCGTGCTGGGGGCAGGGCGTCTGGCCCAGGCCGTCGGGGCGCAGCAGGGGCAGGTTGTCCTGGGGCCGGCGGACGGGCAGGCTCTCGGGGATGGCCTCCAGGGGGTGGCTCTTGGGACAGCTGTCCCGCCGCTCACCGCGATCGTACGCCTCGCTCTGAAGACGAGCGTTGTACAGACGCATCCTCTTCTCCAGGAGCCGCTGGAAGTGACGGAACTCCACCGTACTCACACTGTAGAAGCCCGAGTCACTGAGGGCACAGGCAACTGTGAGTCAACTGTGAGGGCTGAGAGCTAAGAACTGTGAGTCACACTGTAGAAGCCCGAGTCACTGAGGGCACAGGCAACTGTGAGTCAACTGTGAGGGCTGAGAGCTAAGAACTGTGAGTCACACTGTAGAAGCCCGAGTCACTGAGGGCACAGGCAACTGTGAGTCAACTGTGAGGGCTGTGAGCTAAGAACTGTGAGTCACACTGTAGAAGCCCGAGTCACTGAGGGCACAGGCAACTGTGAGTCAACTGTGAGGGCTGAGAGCTAAGAACTGTGAGTCACACTGTAGAAGCCCGAGTCACTGAGGGCACAGGCAACTGTGAGGGCTGAGAGCTAAGAACTGTGAGTCACACTGTAGAAGCCCGAGTCACTGAGGGCACAGGCAACTGTGAGTCAACTGTGAGCTAAGAACTGTGAGTCACACTGTAGAAGCCCGAGTCACTGAGGGCACAGGCAACTGTGAGTCAACTGTGAGGGCTGAGAGCTAAGAACTGTGAGTCACACTGTAGAAGCCCGAGTCACTGAGGGCACAGGCAACTGTGAGGGCTGAGAGCTAAGAACTGTGAGTCACACTGTAGAAGCCCGAGTCACTGAGGGCACAGGCAACTGTGAGGGCTGTGAGCTAAGAACTGTGTCAAATAAAACTTTTTCTATAAACACTCCTCCTCCTCACAGTGATAACTCCCCCCCCTCACAGTGATAACTCCTCCCCCTCACAGTGATAACTCCTCCCCCTCACAGTGAGATAACTCCTCCTCCTCACAGTGATAACTCCTCCTCCTCACAGTGAAAACTCCCTCCCCCTCACAGTGATAACTCCTCCCCCTCACAGTGATAACTCCTCCCCCTCACAGTGATAACTCCTCCCCCTCACAGTGATAACTCCTCCCCCTCACAGTGAGATAACTCCTCCCCCTTACAGTGATAACTCCTCCCCCTCACAGTGATGACTCCTCCCCCTCACAGTTATAACTCCTCCCCCTCACAGTGATAACTCCTCCCCCTCACAGTGATAACTCCTCCCCCCTCACAGTGAGATAACTCCTCCCCTTACAGTGATAACTCCTCCCCTCACAGTGATAACTCCTCCCCTCACAGTGATAACTCCTCCCTCACAGTGAGATAACTCCTCCCCCTTACAGTGATAACTCCTCCCCCTCACAGTGATAACTCCTCCCCTCACAGTGATAACTCCTCCCCTCACAGTGATAACCCCTCCCCTCACAGTGAGATAACTCCGCCCCCTCACAGTGAGATAACTCCTCCCCCTCACAGTGAGATAACTCCTCCCCCTCACAGTGATAACTCCTCCCCCTCACACTGATAACTCCTCCCCCTCACAGTGATAACTCCTCCCCCTCACAGTGAGATAACTCCTCCCCCTCACAGTGATAACTCCTCCCCCTCACTCTGATAACTCCTCCCCCTCACAGTGAGATAACTCCTCCCCCTCACAGTGAATACTCCTCCCCCTCACAGTGAGATAACTCCTCCCCCTCACACTGATAACTCCTCCCCCTCACAGTGAGATAACTCCTCCCCCTCACAGTGATAACTCCTCCCCCTCACAGTGAGATAACTCCTCCCCCTCACAGTGATAACTCCTCCCCCTCACAGTGATAACTCCTCCCCCTCACAGTGAATACTCCTCCCCCTCACAGTGAGATAACTCCTCCCCTCACACTGATAACTCCTCCCCCTCCCAGTGAGCTAACTCCTCCCCTCACACTGATAACTCCTCCCCTCACACTGATAACTCCTCCCCTCACAGTGAGATAACTCCTCCCCCTCAGTGAATACTCCTCCCCTCACAGTGAGATAACTCCTCCCCTCACACTGATAACTCCTCCCCCTCACAGTGAGATAACTCCTCCCCCTCACAGTGAGATAACTCCTCCCCCTCACAGTGAATACTCCTCCCCCTCACAGTGATAACTCCTCCTCCTCACAGTGAATACTCCTCCCCCTCACAGTGATGACTCCTCCCCCTCACAGTGAGATAACTCCTCCCCCTCACAGTGAGATAACTCCTCCCCCTTACAGTGATAACTCCTCCCCCTCACAGTGATGACTCCTCCCCCTCACAGTGAGATAACTCCTCCCCCTCACAGTCTGACATATCAAGATGCTGATCAGACAGCAGGCGTGTGTCTGACCTGAGCTCGGAGGAGATGAAGGACTCGGAGGAGGGCGACCCCCCGAGCCCCGCGCAGCCCCCCGCCGTGAGCCCGCCCCGGGGCAGACACTCGTCCACGCCGCCCTCCTCCGTCTCCAGCCCCGACAGCTCCCCCTGGTGGACGGAGCCGTCGGTCCAGCCCAGACCGCTGTCCAGCTCGTGGTGCAGCGGCAGGAAACCCAGCGGCTTCTCCAGCAGGAAGTCGTCCTCGTCCGTCTGAAGGACACGAGAAGGACACGAGAAGGACACAGTGAAGGACACGAGAAGGACACGAGAAGGACACGAGAAGGACACGAGAAGGACACGAGAAGGACACGAGAAGGACACAGTGAAGGACACAGTGAAGGACACGAGAAGGACACGAGAAGGACACGAGAAGGACACAGTGAAGGACATGAGAAGGACACGAGAAGGACACGAGAAGGACACAGTGAAGGACACGAGAAGGACACGAGAAGGACACGAGAGAAGGGACACCCAGAAGGACTGAGAAGGGACACGAGAAGGACACGAGAAGGACACGAGAAGGACACAGTGAAGGACACGAGAAGGACACGAGAAGGACACAGTGAAGGACACGAGAAGGACACAGTGAAGGACACGAGAAGGACACGAGAAGGACACGAGAAGGACACGAGAAGGACACGAGAAGGACACGAGAAGGACACGAGAAGGACACAGTGAAGGACACGAGAAGGACACGAGAAGGACACGAGAAGGACACAGTGAAGGACACATGGAAGGACACGAGAAGGACACGAGAAGGACACGAGAGAAGGGACACGAGAAGGACACGAGAAGGACACGAGAAGGACACAGTGAAGGACATGAGAAGGACACGAGAAGGACACAGTGAAGGACACCCAGAAGGACACTGAGAAGGGACACGAGAAGGACCACGAGAAGGGACCGCGAGAAGGACACAGTGAAGGACACGAGAAGGACACAGTGAAGGACACGAGAAGGACACAGTGAAGGACATGAGAAGGACACGAGAAGGACACGAGAAGGACACAGTGAAGGACACGAGAAGGACACGAGAAGGACACGAGAAGGACACAGTGAAGGACACGAGAAGGACACGAGAAGGACACGAGAAGGACACAGTGAAGGACACGAGAAGGACACGAGAAGGACACGAGAAGGACACGAGAAGGACACGAGAAGGACACGAGAAGGACACGAGAAGGACACAGTGAAGGACACGAGAAGGACACGAGAAGGACACAATGAAGGAAACGAGAAGGACACGAGAAGGACACGAGAAGGACACAGTGAAGGAAACGTGAAGGACACGAGAAGGACACGAGAAGGACACAGTGAAGGACACGAGAAGGACACAGTGAAGGACACAGTGAAGGACACAGTGAAGGACACAGTGAAGGACACGAGAAGGACACAGTGAAGGACACGAGAAGGACACAGTGAAGGACACAGTGAGAAGGACACGAGAAGGACACAGTGAAGGACACGAGAAGGACACGAGAAGGACACGAGAAGGACACAGTGAAGGACACGAGAAGGACACGAGAAGGACACAGTGAAGGACACGAGAAGGACACAGTGAAGGACACAGTGAAGGACACGAGAAGGACACAGTGAAGGACACGAGAAGGACACGAGAAGGACACAGTGAAGGACACGAGAAGGACACGAGAAGGACACGAGAAGGACACGAGAAGGACACGAGAAGGACACGAGAAGGACACAGTGAAGACCCCGCTGCCCCCTGACTCCGCCCCTCACTGCCCCCTGACTCCACCCCCCGCTACCCCCTGACTCCGCCCCCTCAGTGCCTCCTGACTCCGCCCCCTGCTTGTCCCTGACTCCGCCCCTCGCTGCCCC
Organism: Rhinogobius similis; assembly: GCA_019453435.1. Taxonomy (NCBI): domain Eukaryota; kingdom Metazoa; phylum Chordata; class Actinopteri; order Gobiiformes; family Gobiidae; genus Rhinogobius; species Rhinogobius similis. Next base: position 600,905 of record CM033630.1, on the reverse strand, counting down.
CTGACTCCGCCCCTCACTGCCCCCTGACTCCGCCCCTCAGTGCCCCCTGACTCCGCCCCCTGCTGGTCCCTGACTCCGCCCCTCAGTGCCCCCTGACTCCGCCCCTCACTGCCCCCTGACTCCGCCCCTCAGTGCCCCCTGACTCCGCCCCTCAGTGCCTCCTGACTCCGCCCCCTGCTTGTCCCTGACTCCGCCCCTCGCTGCCCCCTGACTCCGCCCCTCGCTGCCCCCTGACTCCGCCCCTCACTTCCCCTGACTCCGCCCCTCGCTGCCCCTGACTCCGCCCCTCGCTGGTCCCTGACTCCGCCCCTCACTTCCCCTTGACTCTGCCCCTCACTGCCCCTGACTCCGCCCCCTGCTGGTCCCTGACTCCACCCCTCAGTGCCCCCTGACTCCGCCCCTCACTGCCCCCTGACTCCGCCCCCTGCTGCCCCCTGACTCCGCCCCTCAGTGCCCCCTGACTCCGCCCCTCACTGCCCCTGACTCCGCCACTCACTGCCCCTGACTCCGCCCCTCAGTGCCTCCTGACTCCGCCCTCACTGCCCCTGACTCCGCCCCTCACTGCCCCCTGACTCCGCCCCTCAGTGCCTCCTGACTCCGCCCCCTGCTTGTCCCTGACTCCGCCCCTCGCTGCCCCCTGACTCCGCCCCTCGCTGCCCCCTGACTCCGCCCCTCAGTGCCCCCTGACTCCGCCCTCACTGCCCCCTGACTCCGCCCCTCAGTGCCTCCTGACTCCGCCCCTCACTGCCCCTGACTCCGCCCCTCACTGCCCCTGACTCCGCCCCCTGCTGGTCGTACCTGGTTGAATCCCAGCGGCTCGTCAGTGTTGGTTCCACAGCAGCTCAAACAGTTTGGCTCTTTGTGGGCGTGGCTCAGCTCTTTGTGGGCGTGGCTCAGCTCTGGGTCCTGTACACAGGACAGCTCATTAGCATATTCATGTCACTTCATTATAATGGGACTGTTGAGTGATGATGTCACTTTGGAGATTTTGAACTAAAACGACACAAAAACCATCGGCTGAGTCTGATCTTCCTCAAGAAATCATTTTAGACAAAAATAATAATAATAATAATAATAATAATAGTAATAATAATAATAATGTTTGTCAGTGACACTAAACAGTGAAGAGCGCCACCTGCAGGCCGAGCTCCAGCGTGTCCCGAGGAGAGCTGCTCATGAACCCAAAGCGCGGGTCACAGTCCTGAGGGACCGGCAGCTGAGAGTAGAAGGACCTGCAAGACACAGACCGGGTTAGTCCTGGTCCAGACCTGGTCCAGACTGGGGTTAGTCCTGATCCAGACCTGGTCCAGACCTGGTCCAGTCCTGGTCCAGACCTGGTCCAGTCCTGGTCCAGTCCTGGTCCAGTCCTGGTTTAGACCGGGGTTAGTCCTGGTTTAGACCGGGGTTAGTCCTGGTTTATACCTGGTTTAGTCCTGGTCCAGACCGGGGTTAGTCCTGGTTTAGTCCTGGTCCAGTCCTGGTCCAGACCTGGTCCAGACCGGGGTTAGTCCTGGTCCAGTCCTGGTCCAGACCTGGTTTAGTCCTGGTCCGGTCCTGGTCCGGTCCTGGTCCGGTCCTGGTCCGGTTCCGGTCCGGTCCTGGTTCAGACCTGGTTCAGTCCTGGTCCAGACCTGGTTTAGTTCTGGTCCAGACCGGGGTTAGTCCTGGTTTAGTCCTGGTCCAGACCGGGGTTAGTCCTGGTTTAGTCCTGGGTTAGTCCTGGTCCGGTCCTGGTCCGGTCCTGGTCCGGTCCCGGTCCGGTCCTGGTTCAGTCCGGTCTTACCTGGGCAGGTTCAGGTGCTGCAGGCCAAGGGGGAGTGGCTCCCAGGTGGAGGCGTGGTCAGTCTTTTGGCCCCGCCTCTGGCTCTTGATCTGCATTGTGATTGGATGCTGGGCGGCGGCGAGAATCTGCAGAGCGTCTCGTTGGCTCAGGTGAGTCAGGCTCCGCCCACTCACCTGCACAAACACAAAGGGTTAAAGGGGAGTGTCAGAGGGACGCTGTGATTGGTCCAGGAGGAGCAGGAGGAGGAGCAGGAGGAGGAGCAGGAGGAGGAGGAGGAGCAGGAGGAGGAGCATTAGGAGGAGCAGGGGAGACACAGAGGAGGGAGAGGAGCAGGAGGAGGAGCAGGAGCACAGAGGAGGGAGAGGAGCAGGAGGAGGAGGAGCTAATAAATTCATAATCAAACACAAAATGTCCTAATCTGAATCTAAATTTTGATTCTTATTGGCCAGACACTTACACTGTAAAACTACACACTAACCTACACTGTAAAACTACACACTAACCTACACTTACACTGTAAAACTACACACTAACCTACACTTACACTGTAAAACTACACACTAACCTACACTGTAAAACTACACACTAACCTACACTTACACTGTAAAACTACACACTAACCTACACTTACACTGTAAAACTACACACTAACCTACACTGTAAAACTACACACTAACCTACACTTACACTGTAAAACTACACACTAACCTACACTTACACTGTAAAACTACACACTAACCTACACTGTAAAACTACACACTAACCTACACTTACACTGTAAAACTACACACTAACCTACACTGTAAAACTACACACACCTGCACTGTAAAACTACAGTCGACACCTGCACTGTAAAACTACACACTAACCTACACTGTAAAACTACACACTAACCTACACTTACACTGTAAAACTACACACTAACCTACACTTACACTGTAAAACTACACACTAACCTACACTGTAAAACTACACACTAACCTACACTTACACTGTAAAACTACACACTAACCTACACTTACACTGTAAAACTACACACTAACCTACACTGTAAAACTACACACTAACCTACACTTACACTGTAAAACTACACACTAACCTACACTTACACTGTAAAACTACACACTAACCTACACTGTAAAACTACACACTAACCTACACTTACACTGTAAAACTACACACTAACCTACACTGTAAAACTACACACACCTGCACTGTAAAACTACAGTCGACACCTGCACTGTAAAACTACACACTAACCTACACTGTAAAACTACACACTAACCTACACTTACACTGTAAAACTACACACTAACCTACACTTACACTGTAAAACTACACACTAACCTACACTGTAAAACTACACACTAACCTACACTGTAAAATTCCACACTAACCTACACTTACACTGTAAAACTCCACACTAACCTACACTGTAAAACTACACACTAACCTACACTTACACTGTAAAACTACAAACTCAACTACACTCTAAAACTATACACTCACCTGCACTGTAAAAAAACAGACTCACTTTCACTGAAAAACTAGACCCCATCTGCACTGTAAAACTACATACACCTGCACTGTAAAACTACACACTAACCTACACTGTAAAACTACACACTAACCTACACTGTAAAACTACACACTAACCTACACTTACACTGTAAAACTACACACTAACCTACACTGTAAAACTACACACTAACCTACACTGTAAAACTACACACTAACCTAGACTTACACTGTAAAACTACACACTAACCTACACTTACACTGTAAAACTACACACTAACCTACACTGTAAAACTACACACTAACCTAGACTTACACTGTAAAACTACACACTAACCTACACTTACACTGTAAAACTACACACTAACCTACACTTACACTGTAAAACTCCACACTAACCTACACTTACACTGTAAAACTCCACACTAACCTACACTTACACTGTAAAACTACACACTAACCTACACTTACACTGTAAAACTACACACTAACCTACACTTACACTGTAAAACTACACACTAACCTACACTGTAAAACTACACACACCTGCACTGTAAAACTACAGACGACACCTGCACTGTAAAACTACACACTAACCTACACTGTAAAACTACACACTAACCTACACTTACACTGTAAAACTACACACTAACCTACACTGTAAAACTACACACTAACCTACACTGTAAAACTACACACACCTGCACTGTAAAACTACAGACGACACCTGCACTGTAAAACTACACACTAACCTACACTGTAAAACTACACACACCTGCACTGTAAAACTACAGACACCTGCACTGTAAAACTACAGACGACACCTGCACTGTAAAACTACACACACCTGCACTGTAAAACTACATACACCTGCACTGTAAAACTACATACACCTGCACTGTAAAACTACAGACACCTGCACTGTAAAACTACACACACCTGCACTGTAAAACTACAGACACCTGCACAGTAAAACTACAGACGACACATGCACTGTAAAACTACACACTAACCTACACTGTAAAACTAGACTCAACCGCGCTGTAAAACTACAGACTCAACAACAAACTCAACTATACTGTAAAACTACACGCTCACATGCACTATAAAATAACAGACTCACTTGCACTGAAAAACTTGACCCCATCTGCACTGTAAAACTACAGACTCAACTACAAACTCACCTGCACTGTAAAACTATACACTCACCCACACTGTAAAACTACAGACGACACCTGCGCTGTAAAACTACACACTAACCTACACTTACACTGTAAAACTACACACTAACCTACACTGTAAAACTACAGACACCTGCACTGTAAAACTACAGCGTCAACTACAGACTCACCTGCACTGTAAAACTACAGACGACACCTGCACTGTAAAACTACACACTAACCTACACTGTAAAACTACAGACACCTGCACTGTAAAGTTTTCATCGCACACTTAAATCTGTTAAAGATTTGCACGAGCTCCTCTGGAACCAGGTTTATGCAGGAATTGACTCCTGGTCCTCGTCTCCTTCCTCCTTGTTTCCTTCCCTCGGTCGCTCTGTGTCCTCGCATTAATCACAGAGTCAAACCAGATCTAGACCAGAGGCGTCTCACCAGGTACAAACCTTCTCCGGGATTTATTTAATCCAGTGAATCCTGTTATTCGTGTTATTTTTTCTTTGACTTTTGTTACACTCAGTGGTTTCTAAATTCACTTTAAGGACGTCTGGTAACAGCAGCTCATATTATGACAGAATTTGTCATGATCTGCTCCAGTCCTGCTGAGTTTTCTCCCCTCCCTTGTGTTCTCCTGGCTCCTCCCATCTGGGTATGGCTGTCCTCTGCACACCTGCCTTCCATTATTCAATCTCCTCCTGTATAAGAAGAGCAGCTCCACAGCCACTCCTCGCCAGTTTGTTTGTCTACCTACCCTGTTAGTAGTCCAGCGTTTGGCTTTGTTCCTGATTTTTGTGATTTTTGGCTTAAGATTTTTTGTATATCTCAGATCCTGTCTGTTCCCCTGCCTGCCTGCCTGCCTGCTCCAGATCCTGCCTGTTCCCCTGCCTGCCTGCCTGCCTGCTCCAGTGCCTGCCTGCTCCATTGCCTGCCTGCTCCAGTGCCTGCCTGCTCCATTGCCTGCCTGCTCCATTGCCTGCCTGCTCCATTGCCTGCCTGCTCCAGTGCCTACCTGCCTGCCTCCACCCTGTCCAGTTTGTCCAAATTTTGTATTAAAATCATCTTCTACTTCGTTCGTGTGTTCTGCTTTTTGGGTCCAAACACTATCCGTGACAGTACAAACTGGCCACTATGGACCCAGCAGACACAGACCGCTTTTGCCAGTGCCATCTCAAGTCAAGGAGCCATGTTGAAACATGAAGATCTCCTTCAAGGTCTCGTGCAGGGCCAACAAGCCGCTGCTAATCAAATTGCACAACTCGGCTCCATGATGCAAGAGCTTGCTGCCAGCTTCTCAAGATCGACTTCAGCCCAACTCCCAGACCCCTCTCAGCCTCAACCTTCCAATGCACCGCCACCCTCTTCAGGCCAGTATTTCAGAGAAGCACATGTTCCAGATCCTGACCATTACTCCGGTGATTTGGGGAAGTGTGGGGGATTCCTGCTTCAATGTTCCCTAGTTTTCAGCCAAAAACCCATAACCTTTGCTACTGATAGTTCTAAGATTGCGTTTCTCATGGGTTTACTAAAAGGGAAGGCTTTAGATTGGGCAGCAGCCATGTGGCAAAATAATCCATCCATACGCAATGACTATGAAACCTTTGAAAAGGAACTCAAGAAGGTTTTTGACCACCCTGTCCAGGGAAAGGAGGCGTCTAAAAGACTACTTTCTACCCAACAAGGTGCTCGTAGCGTGGCTGAGTACTCTATTGAATTTAGAACACTAGCTGCTGAAGCAGGGTGGGATGACGCAGCTCTCCAGAGTGTCTTTTTAAACGGACTGTCTGAACAAATAAAGGATGAACTAGCACTTAAAGATGACATGAATAATCTCGACTCCCTCATTTCAATAGCCATAAAACTAGATAACCGGCTACGCGAGCGGCATCGTGAGCGGTCCTCTCGTCAAGCCCGACCATCTGTGTTTTCGGGGCCTACGCCTTCGACTGCCTCAGGTAACCCCTCCCCAGCAGGACAAGAGGAGCCTATGCAGCTGGGTCGGGCCAGATTGACTCCTACTGAGCGGCTGCGAAGGATTAGAGCGGGTGAGTGCATCTACTGCGGTCAAGTTGGCCACTTCCTTGTCACATGCCCATCACGACCAAAAGACAGGGCTCACCAGTGAGTATGGGGGCACTGGTGAGCCACAATGTTTTTACCTCTGGCACCCATACAAAGATGTTATTACCTGCCTCAATCTGTTTCCAAGATGTCACCCTGCCTCTCACAGCTCTAGTTGATTCGGGCGCTGAAGATAACTTTCTGGATTCTCAATTGGCTATTCAGGCTGGCTTCAAAAGCATACCCTTAGATGCTCCACTAGTAGCCAAAGCCTTAGATGGGGGAATAATTGCTAAGGTAACTCACCGAACTGAACCTTTGACACTCATGATTTCCGGCAATCACCAGGAGCAGATACAATTTAACTTAATTTCAACTCCACATACTCCAGTTATACTTGGATATCCATGGCTAAGCATTCACAATCCACATTTTGACTGGACTAATGGGAAACTGTTGAGTTGGAGTATATTTTGCCATTCTACCTGTCTGAAATCTGCTGTTCCCCCAGCTGAAGTCTCCAATATCCCACTTGCACCACCAGACCTATCTTCAGTGCCAGCGGAGTATCATGATCTGGGGGAGGTTTTCAGCAAAGAGCGGGCCCTGTCTCTTCCACCTCACAGACCATACGACTGCTCCATTGACCTCCTTCCAGGCGCTCCGCTGCCCTCCAGCCGGTTATATAACTTGTCCCGTCCAGAACATGAGGCTATGGAGAAGTATATCAAGGACTCCTTGGCTGCAGGTATTATCCGCCCCTCTTCCTCTCCTGTGGGTGCTGGTTTTTTCTTTGTCGATAAGAAAGATCACACACTTCGTCCTTGCATAGATTACCGTGGGCTAAATAACATCACCATCAAAAACAAATATCCTCTCCCTCTTATAAACTCTGCATTCCAGCCCTTGCTTAAAGCCACAGTATTTTCTAAACTAGACTTGAGAAATGCCTATCATCTCGTCCGGATCCGTGAGGGGGACGAGTGGAAAACTGCGTTCAACACTCCACTTGGGCATTTTGAATATCTAGTAATGCCTTTTGGACTCACAAATGCCCCTGCTGTTTTCCAAGCTCTCATCAACGACGTGCTCCGTGATTTCCTTAACCGATTTGTATTTGTATACCTGGATGACATTTTGATTTTTCTCGTTCCCTAGAAGAACATGTCCTCCATGTCCGTCAAGTCCTTCAGAGGCTGCTGGAGAACAAACTCTTTGTTAAATCTGAAAAGTGTGAGTTTCATGTCCAAACTGTGAGCTTCCTGGGCTATATCATAGGCAGTGGGCAGGTGAAGCCAGATGCAACCAAGATTCAAGCTGTAGCAGATTGGCCCCAACCTGAGAACCGTAAACAGCTGCAAAGATTCCTAGGGTTTGCTAACTTTTATAGGCGTTTTATAAGGAACTACAGTCAAGTCGCAGCCCCTCTAACTCGCTTAACCTCCTCAAAGCTGCCTTTTGTTTGGTCTCCGGAGGCAGAGCAGGCTTTCAAAGACTTAAAACTGCTTTTCACTTCAGCCCCTGTCCTCGTTCAGCCGGACCCGTCACTTCAGTTTGTAGTTGAAGTGGATGCCTCAGATGCTGGAGTGGGGGCCGTGCTATCCCAAAGATCTCCTTCTGATCATAAATTGCACCCATGTGCATTCTTTTCTCGACGTTTGACTCCAGCTGAGCGTAACTACACTATTGGCGATCGTGAACTCCTTGCGGTGAAATTGGCTCTGGAGGAATGGAGACACTATTTGGAGGGCTCGGAACATCCTTTCGTAGTGTGGACAGATCATAAAAACCTTTCATACATACAGTCAGCTAAAGGTTGAATTCTCGCCAGGCTCGTTGGGCTATGTTTTTGACGCCTTCAATTTTACCTTAACTTACAGACCCGGATCAAGAAATGTCAAGCCCGACGCCTCTCTCTCGACAATTCTCTTCCACAGACTTACCTGAACAAGATAACATTCTGCCTCCATCCTGTGTGGTCGCATCCATTACCTGGGAGATTGAATCCAAGGTTAAAGAGGCACAGGAATCTGAACCTGATCCAGGTAATGGACCCCCTAACTGTCTGTATGTTCCTCAGTCTGTCCGCCCACAGGTCCTGCAGTGGGTCCATACTTCTCGCTTTGCATGTCATCCTGGGATCGGCCGCACGTCAGCACTCCTACGCCGTTACTTTCTGGTGGCCCACAATGGAGAGGGATACCAGGGAGTATGTTCAAGCCTGTACAGTCTGTGCTAGGGGTAAAACATCCAACCAACGGCCGTCAGGACTGCTACGCCCCCTTCCTGTTCCCAGTCGACCATGGTCCCACATCGCCATTGATTTTGTCTCTGGTCTCCCTGCCTCTCAAGGTAATACAGTGATTCTAACCATCATTGACCGCTTCTCGAAATCTGTACATTTTGTGGCCCAAGCCAAGTTGCCCTCTGCCCAGGATACCGCCGAGGCGTTGGTACAACAAGTTTTCAGACTCCATGGAACCCCCACTGGACATTGTCTCTGATCGGGGGCCACACCATTTCGCAAGTGTGGAGAAGTTTCTGTCAAGCCCTTGGAGCCAAGGTGAGCCTCTCATCGGGTTTTCATCCACAGACCAATGGACAGTGCGAAAGAGCCAACCAGGACCTCGAAGCAGCCCTTCGTTGCGTTGCAGCCCAGAACCCCTCTAGTTGGAGCCAGTACCTTCCCTGGGTGGAATACGCACATAACTCCCTTCCGTCTGCTGCTACTGGTATGACACCGTTTTGAATGTGCTCTTGGCTATCTGCCTCCTTTGTTTCCGGAGCGAGAGAGTGATATTGCAGTGCCATCAGTCAAAGACCACCTAAGCCGGTGCCGTCGCATCTGGAAGTGTGCCCGTGCCGCTCTTCTTCGTTCTTCGGCAAGAAACCGAAATTGCTGACAGGCATAGGAATCCTTCACCGTACTCAAGTAGGGCAGAAGGTTTGGCTTTCAACTAGAGACATTCCTTTGCAAGTGGAATCTAAGAAACTGGCTCCACGCTACATTGGGCCTTTTGAGATTCGGGAGATTATCAACCCCACGGTTGTAAGGTTGCAGTTACTCGCGCCAATGAGGATTCATCCTAGCTTCCATGTCTCTCAACTGAAGCCTGTTTGTGAGAGTCCTCTCTGCCCACCGGCCGAACCCCTCCTCCCGCCTTCCGGATTATTGATGACCACCCGGCCTTCCAGGTTCGCCGACTCTTGGATGTTCACGACGTGGTCGTGGTTACCAGTACCTTGTGGACTGGGAGGATACGGGCCGGAGGAACGTTCCTGGGTTTCTCGTGCCCTCATCCTCGACCCTGATTTGATCGCTGAGTTTCATCGCGGCCCATCCTGACCGCCTGGCCGTCCGCCGAGTAAGCGTCCCTTGAGGAGGGGTACTGTCATGATCTGCTCCAGTCCGGCAGTGAGTTCTACCCACCCTTGTGTTCTCCTGGCTCCTCCCATCTGGGTATGGCTGTCCTCTGCACACCTGCCTTCCATTATTCAATCTCCTCCTGTATAAGAAGAGCAGCTCCACAGCCACTCCTCGCCAGTTTGTTTGTCTACCTACCCTGTTAGTAGTCCAGCGTTTGGCTTTGTTCCTGATTTTTGTGATTTTTGGCTTAAGATTTTTTGTATATCTCAGATCCTGTCTGTTCCCCTGCCTGCCTGCCTGCCTGCTCCAGTGCCTGCCTGCTCCAGTGCCTGCCTGCTCCATTGCCTGCCTGCTCCAGTGCCTGCCTGCTCCATTGCCTGCCTGCTCCATTGCCTGCCTGCTCCAGTGCCTACCTGCTCCAGTGCCTACCTGCCTGCCTCCACCCTGTCCAGTTTGTCCAAATTTTGTATTAAAATCATCTTCTACTTCGTTCGTGTGTTCTGCTTTTTGGGTCCAAACACTATCCGTGACAGAATTATTTGTTTTTACAATAAAAAACAGACCAATGTCACAAACATCTGAAAACAAATGATTTCAATAAGAAAATAGACTGAAAATGACAATCACTAGATTTATTTAAGAACTTGGTTTATGAGAGAGTTACACCTGAGACTGAGAAATGTGTCCCAGAGGAAGCTAATGCTAGTGCTAATGCTAATGCTAACGCTAACGCTAACGCTAATGCTAACGCTAATGCTAACGCTAATGCTAACGCTAATGCTAATGCTAATGCTACGCTTGTGGGTTTCATAAAGAAACATCACAAGCACAAAGGCATTTTAATTGAAGATAAGAGCCCTCTGTCCCATAAGACTCAGACTCAGACCCGGCTCAGACTCAGACCCGGCTCAGACTCAGACCCGGCTCAGACTCAGACCTGGCTCAGACCCGGCTCAGACCCGGCTCAGACTCAGACTCAGGCCCGGCTCAGGCTCAGACTCAGACTCAGACTCAGACCCGGCTCAGACCCGGCTCAGACTCAGACTCAGACCCGGCTCAGACCCGGCTCAGACTCAGACCCGGCTCAGACTCAGACCCGGCTCAGACTCAGACTCAGACCCGGCTCAGACTCAGGCTCAGACTCAGACCCGGCTCAGACTCAGGCTCAGACTCAGACCCGGCTCAGACCCGGCTCAGACTCAGACCCGGCTCAGACTCAGACTCAGACCCGGCTCAGACTCAGGCTCAGACTCAGACCCGGCTCAGACTCAGGCTCAGGTTCAGACTCGGCTCAGGCTCAGACTCAGACCCGGCTCAGACTCAGGCTCAGGCTCAGACTCAGACCCGGCTCAGACTCAGGCTCAGGTTCAGACTCGGCTCAGGCTCAGACTCAGACCCGGCTCAGACTCAGGCTCAGGCTCAGACTCAGACCCGGCTCAGACTCAGGCTCAGGTTCAGACTCAGGCTCAGGCTCAGGCTCAGGTTCAGACCCGGCTCAGACTCAGACTCAGACTCAGACCGTGTGGTTATCGTCTGACGTCACTGTTTGCGTGGGATGCCCCGTCTGTCAGGTTTATGATGGAGGACGAGTCAGGTTTGTGGAGAGGCCGCTCAGGACCAGGGGTTTGTGCGACAAAAACATCCAAAATGAAAAACAGCTTCTAATTTAGTCTTTTCTTGAGACTAACTTCACATAAAAACAATCGAGTCCTATTTAAATGTATGTTAGCATTAGCATTAGCATTAGCATTAGCCGTGAGACAGAACCAAAGGCGTTAAAAACAGAAATGTAACTGGAAAGGGTTAAACCACGAGAAACAGACGAAGAATCTGAAAGAAAAGAACTTTATGAAGCATTGAAACTCCCACAGAGAGGGGGGAGAGAGGGGGGAGAGAGAGGGAGAGAGAGGGGGAGAGAGGGAGGAGAGAGATGGATAAGAGAGAGACCACACCACCAAGAGAGAGAACAGGCACCACCACCAATACACACTTTTTCACACACTCACACCACAACTTTCACCACTTCACTCACACCAACACCACCACCAACAATACTTTTCACCACCACCACACACCACACACTGTCCCTCACCACCAATACCAACACTTCACCACACCACCACTTTCACACACACCACTTTCACCACCACAACACCACCTCACCACCACCACTTTCATCACCACAACACCACCAACACCACAACACACCACTTTCACCACACACATCACCACTCACTTTCACCACACACACCACCACACACCTCACACACCACCACACACACTCACCACTTCTTTCACCACACTTTCACACACACTTCACTCACCGCCACATACACTACGCACACTTTTCACACACACACCCCACCACACTACACACACACACACTCACCCACTACCACTCAGCCACACACAACACTTTCACACTCACCACGCCACACACACTTTTCACACACACGCCATCTACACACTCACACACTCACACACTTTACACACACACATACCACACAAGTCAAGAGAGGGGGAGAGAGGAGAGAGAGAGGGGGAGAGAGAGAGAGAGGGGGAGAGAGAGGGAGAGAGAGGGGGAGAGAGAGGGAGGAGAGGGGGGAGAGAGAGGGGAGAGAGAGAGAGGGAGAGGAGAGAGGGGAGGAGAGGGGAGAGAGAGGGAGAGAGGGGGGAGAGAGAGAGGGGGGAGGGAGTTTGATGTTTTGAATGTGGTTCAGGTGTTACAGGTTTTTGATGCAACGGAACAGAGTGTGCAGAAGGAGAACATGAACCCACACACGAGGGAGAGAGAGGGGGAGAGGAGGGAGGGGGGGGGGGGAGGAGAGAGGGGGAGAGAGGGGGAGAGGGGGAGAGAGGGGAGAGGGAGGAGAGAGAGGGAGGAAAAACAAGACATGGAGGAGAGAATGTGATGCAGAGGAACAAAATGGAGCCCAGAGCAGCAGATGCACGAGGAGGAGGAGGAGGAGGAGGAGGAGGAGGAGGAGGAGGAGGAGGAGGAGGAGGAGGAGGAGGAGGAGGAGGAGGAGGAGGAGGAGATGGAGGTGATGGAGGGATGATGGAGGATGAAGGGTAAATAAACGTCTCTCACCGTTTGGTCGCTCCACGGTCCTGAGAGCCAGCAGCCCATCGTCAACGGCAACAAAACTAAATCCACAAAACAAAAAACGAGCAGAAAAATCAGGCGCAGCTCCTCCTCACTGCATCCTCCTCTTCATCCTCCTCCTCAGCGTGCCTCCTAGCTCCTCAGCGTGCCTCCTAGCTCCTCAGCGTGCCTCCTAGCTCCTCAGCGTGCCTCCTAGCTCCTCAGCGTGCCTCCTAGCTCCTCAGCGTGCCTCCTAGCTCCTCAGCGTGCCTCCTAGCTCCTCAGCGTGCCTCCTAGCTCCTCAGCGTGCCTCCTAGCTCCTCAGCGTGCCTCCTCGCTCCTCAGCGTGCCTCCTAGCTCCTCAGCGTGGCTCCTAGCTCCTCACAGTGCCTCCTCGCTCCTCAGCGTGCCTCCTAGCTCCTCAGTGTGCCTCCTAGCTCCTCAGTGTGCCTCCTAGCTCCTCAGCGTGCCTCCTAGTTCCTCAGTGTGCCACCTAGCTCCTCAGCGTGCCTCCTAGCTCCTCGACAATGTGTCCTAGATCCTCCTGGCTTGTGTCCTCTGTTTGTGTCCTATCTCCTCGTCTCCTCCACTAGCCCCTCCTCCTCCTGTGTCCTTCACTGTGCTGCGGCTGCATCCAGGCTCTGCTCCTGCCTCCTAGCTCCTGCCTCCTAGCTCCTCCCCCTTCTCTCCTTTCGCAGATGTTTGAACGTAAATGTATTTTTTCATTTCAGGGCGACATAAACGTTGCGTTTTTGTAACATGGAGCAGAACGAGCAAAGCATCATGGGAGCTGTAGTCTCACATGTTTCCATGGCAACTGCCTCTTCAACGTCAAATGTGCTGTGTGTTTTTCCCATTTATGGTCCAGGACTGAACCAGGTCTGAACCAGGACTGAACCAGGACTAAACCAGGACTGAACCAGGTCTAAACCAGGACTGAACCAGGACTGAACCAGGACTGAACCAGGACTAAACCAGGACTGAACCAGGTCTAAACCAGGACTGAACCAGGACTGAACCAGGACTAAACCAGGACTAAACCAGGACTGAACCAGGTCTGAACCAGGACTGAACCAGGACTAAACCAGGACTAAACCAGGTCTTAACCAGGACTGAACCAGGACTGAACCAGGACTGAACCAGGACTAAACCAGGACTGAACCAGGTCTAAACCAGGACTGAACCAGGACTGAACCAGGACTGAACCAGGTCTGAACCAGGTCTGAACCAGGACTAAACCAGGACTGAACCAGGTCTGAACCAGGACTGAACCAGGACTGAACCAGGACTAAACCAGGACTGAACCAGGTCTAAACCAGGACTGAACCAGGACTGAACCAGGACTAAACCAGGACTAAACCAGGACTGAACCAGGACTGAACCAGGACTAAACCAGGACTAAACCAGGACTGAACCAGGACTAAACCAGGACTAAACCAGGTCTGAACCAGGACTGAACCAGGACTGAACCAGGACTGAACCAGGTCTGAACCAGGTCTGAACCAGGACTAAACCTGGACTAAACCAGGTCTAAACCTGGTCTGAACCAGGTCTAAACCAGGAATAACCAGGACTGAACCAGGTCTAAACCAGGACTGAACCAGGATTGAACCAGGACTGAACCAGGACTGAACCAGGACTGAACCAGGTCTAAACCAGGACTGAACCAGGACTGAACCAGGACTAAACCAGGACTGAACCTGGACTAAACCAGGACTGAACCAGGACTGAACCAGGTCTAAACCAGGAATAACCAGGACTGAACCAGGTCTAAACCAGGACTGAACCAGGATTGAACCAGGACTGAACCAGGACTGAACCAGGACTGAACCAGGACTGAACCAGGTCTAAACCAGGAATAACCAGGACTGAACCAGGACTAAACCAGGACTGAACCTGGACTAAACCAGGACTAAACCAGGTCTGAACCAGGTCTAAACCAGGAATAACCAGGACTGAACCAGGTCTAAACCAGGACTGAACCAGGATTGAACCAGGACTGAACCAGGACTGAACCAGGACTGAACCAGGTCTAAACCAGGAATAACCAGGACTGAACCAGGACTAAACCAGGACTGAACCAGGTCTAAACCAGGACTGAACCAGGTCTAAACCAGGTCTGAACCAGGAATGAACCAGGTCTAAACCAGGACTGAACCAGGACTAAACCAGGTCTGAACCAGGACTGAACCAGGACTAAACCAGGTCTGAACCAGGACTGAACCAGGACTGAACCAGGACTGAACCAGGACTGAACCAGGACTGAACCAGGACTCATTAAAGGTTTTGCAGTTGCAGGTGTGGTGCATTGTGGGAGCTGTAGTATGTATTTGAGCACATTTTCCTGTTCCAAAGATATTAAATAATATTAGGTTTTGTGTTCTTATATTTTGTATTTTTAATCATGATCACGTTCAGTCTTGTAGCCACACGTTTGCAGATACTGATTAACCATTCACGCGCCGTCAGACCCCCACGCACACGCACGCACGCACGCACGCGCACGCATTACGCACGGAGCAGCGTCTAAAAATGGAACACAGTCCGTTCTGTTGCTGAGAGAGAGAGACTGAAGAGATGGACAGGAACTAGGTCTGAGCTAAACCAGGACTAAACCAGGACTAAACCAGGTCTAAACCTGGACTAAACCAGGACTAAACCTGGACTAAACCAGGTCTGAACCAAGACTAAACCAGGACTAAACCAGGACTAAACCAGGTCTAAACCAGGTCTGAACCAAGACTAAACCAGGACTAAACCAGGTCTAAACCAGGTCTGAACCAAGACTAAACCAGGACTAAACCAGGTCTAAACCAGGTCTGAACCAAGACTAAACCAGGACTAAACCAGGACTAAACCAGGTCTGAACCAAGACTAAACCAGGACTAAACCAGGACTAAACCAGGACTAAACCAGGTCTAAACCAGGTCTGAACCAAGACTAAACCAGGACTAAACCAGGTCTGAACCAAGACTAAACCAGGACTAAACCAGGACTAAACCAGGTCTAAACCAGGTCTGAACCAAGACTAAACCAGGACTAAACCAGGTCTAAACCAGGTCTGAACCAAGACTAAACCAGGACTAAACCAGGTCTAAACCAGGTCTGAACTAAGACTAAACCAGGACTAAACCAGGACTAAACCAGGTCTGAACCAAGACTAAACCAGGACTAAACCAGGACTAAACCAGGACTAAACCAGGTCTAAACCAGGTCTGAACCTGGACTAAACCGGGACTGAACCAGGACTAAACCAGGTCTGAACCAGGTCTGAACCAGGTCTGAACCAGGACTAAACCAGGTCTAAACCAGGACTAAACCAGGTCTAAACCAGGACTAAACCTGGACTAAACCAGGTCTAAACCAGGACTAAACCAGGTCTAAACCAGGACTAAACCTGGACTAAACCAGGACTAAACCTGGACTAAACCAGGTCTAAACCAGGACTAAACCAGGACTAAACCAGGTCTAAACCAGGACTAAACCAGGTCTAAACCAGGACTAAACCAGGACTAAACCAGGTCTAAACCTGGACTAAACCAGGACTAAACCAGGACTAAACCTGGACTAAACCAGGTCTAAACCAGGTCTAAACCAGGTCTAAACCAGGACTAAACCAGGACTAAACCAGGACTAAACCTGGACTAAACCAGGTCTAAACCAGGTCTAAACCTGGACTAAACCAGGACTAAACCTGGACTAAACCAGGACTAAACCAGGACTAAACCAGGTCTAAACCAGGACTAAACCAGGACTAAACCAGGTCTAAACCTGGACTAAACCAGGACTGAACCAGGACTGAACCAGGACTAAACCAGGACTAAACCTGGACTAAACCAGGACTGAACCAGGACTAAACCAGGACTAAACCAGGACTAAACCAGGACTAAACCAGGTCTAAACCAGGACTAAACCAGGACTAAACCAGGACTAAATCATTGTTTGACACACACATTCTACTTCCGTTCACTTCTACATTTGACACAAAATGATCTAAATTTATTTTGCGCAATTTCCAACGATTTTATTTTCATTCGCGCATTCCGTTCAGTATTTCCTCACGGCGCTCCGTACACGCGCTTTCTGCTCGCCTCTGATTGGTCAGTGTGGCGGATGAACGTCTCTGATTGGTCAGAATGTGAGCAGGGGCGGGGTCATTCACGTTCGGCACTTTTTGACATTTTTGTTTCGTTTTTCCCGTTTTTAACGCGTTTATCGTCTCCGTTTGTTCACGTCACGCACGAAGTGAAGCCGTGGGCGTGTCTCTGCCGCTGCGCGCGCCGTTTGGGCGAATTTGAGGCGAAAAGAGCGACTTTCACCGCTGTTTCCCGGAGTTAGCGGCTAAAGCTACATGCTAACTCCAGCCAAACGGCACAAACTCCAGAAGAAGAAGAAGGTGAGACATGAAGAGCGGGGGAGACATCAGGTGAAGAGCGGGGGAGACATCAGGTGAAGAGCGGGGGAGACATCAGGTGAAGAGCGGGGGAGACATCAGGTGAAGAGCGGGGGAGACATCAGGTGAAGAGCGGGGGAGACATCAGGTGAAGAGCAGACAAAGAGCAGGGGAGACATCAGGCGAAGAGCAGGTGAAGAGCAGGGGAGACATCAGGTGAAGAGCGGGGGAGACATCAGGTGAAGAGCAGACAAAGAGCGGGGGAGACATCAGGTGAAGAGCAGACAAAGAGCAGGGGAGACATCAGGCGAAGAGCGGGGGAGACATCAGACAAAGAGCAGGGGAGACATCAGGTGAAGAGCAGACAAAGAGCGGGGGAGACATCAGACAAAGAGCAGGTGAAGAGCAGGGGAGACATCAGGTGAAGAGCAGACAAAGAGCAGGGGAGACATCAGGCGAAGAGCGGGGGAGACATCAGACAAAGAGCAGGGGAGACATCAGGCAAAGAGCAGGTGAAGAGCGGGGGAGACATCAGGTGAAGAGCAGACAAAGAGCAGGGGAGACATCAGGCGAAGAGCGGGGGAGACATCAGACAAAGAGCGGGGGAGACATCAGGCAAAGAGCAGGTGAAGAGCGGGGGAGACATCAGGTGAAGAGCAGGGGAGACATCAGGTGAAGAGCGGGGGAGACATCTGGTGAAGAGCAGACAAAGAGCAGGGGAGACATCAGACAAAGAGCGGGGGAGACATCAGGTGAAGAGCAGGGGAGACATCAGGTGAAGAGCAGACAAAGAGCAGGGGAGACATCAGGTGAAGAGCGGGGGAGACATCAGACAAAGAGCGGGGGAGACATCAGGTGAAGAGCGGGGGAGACATCAGGTGAAGAGCGGGGGAGACATCAGACAAAGAGCGGGGGAGACATCAGACAAAGAGCGGGGGAGACATCAGGTGAAGAGCGGGGGAGACATCAGGTGAAGAGCGGGGGAGACATCAGGTGAAGAGCGGGGGAGACATCAGGTGAAGAGCGGGGGAGACATCAGGTGAAGAGCGGGGGAGACATCAGGTGAAGAGCAGGGGAGACATCAGGTGAAGAGCAGACAAAGAGCAGGGGAGACATCAGGTGAAGAGCGGGGGAGACATCAGACAAAGAGCAGGTGAAGAGCAGGGGAGACATCAGGTGAAGAGCAGGGGAGACATCAGGTGAAGAGCAGGGGAGACATCAGGTGAAGAGCGGGGGAGACATCAGGTGAAGAGCGGGGGAGACATCAGGTGAAGAGCGGGGGAGACATCAGGTGAAGAGCGGGGGAGACATCAGGTGAAGAGCAGGGAGACATCAGGTGAAGAGCAGACAAAGAGCAGGGGAGACATCAGGTGAAGAGCGGGGGAGACATCAGACAAAGAGCAGGTGAAGAGCAGGGGAGACATCAGGTGAAGAGCAGGGGAGACATCAGGTGAAGAGCAGGGGAGACATCAGGTGAAGAGCGGGGGAGACATCAGGTGAAGAGCAGACAAAGAGCAGGGGAGACATCAGGTGAAGAGCGGGGGAGACATCAGGTGAAGAGCAGGGGAGACATCAGGTGAAGAGCGGGGGAGACATCAGGTGAAGAGCAGACAAAGAGCAGGGGAGACATCAGGTGAAGAGCGGGGGAGACATCAGACAAAGAGCAGGTGAAGAGCAGGGGAGACATCAGGTGAAGAGCGGGGGAGACATCAGGTGAAGAGCGGGGGAGACATCAGACAAAGAGCAGGTGAAGAGCGGGGGAGACATCAGGTGAAGAGCAGACAAAGAGCAGGGGAGACATCAGGCGAAGAGCGGGGGAGACATCAGACAAAGAGCGGGGGAGACATCAGGTGAAGAGCAGGCAAAGAGCGGGGGAGACATCAGACAAAGAGCAGGTGAAGAGCAGGGGAGACATCAGGCGAAGAGCGGGGGAGACATCAGACAAAGAGCAGGTGAAGAGCGGGGGAGACATCAGGTGAAGAGCAGGGGAGACATCAGGTGAAGAGCGGGGGAGACATCAGGTGAAGAGCAGACAAAGAGCAGGGGAGACATCAGACAAAGAGCGGGGGAGACATCAGACAAAGAGCAGGTGAAGAGCAGTGAAAACATTAGTATTTTATTTCCAGTTGAGCTGGAGTTAAACAAACGGCTTCGTATCTTCTCTGTGTTTGTCCCGTTTTAACACATTTTTATCTCTTTTGTTGCTCTTTTGTCTCTCACACGTTTGTAAAATCCAAACTACAGAGTGAGCCGTTTTTATTCAAATCAAAGGAACACATTTTGTTGTTTGTGGAAGAAATGATTTCACTTCAAACATCGTAGTCTTAATGTATCCATTGAAATGTGGTTTAATGGTGCAGCTCTGTCCTTTAGGAGGTAAATAAAGTCTGTTCAGAGGCTAAACATCAGGAGAAGTGTGTTTGAACAGAAGCTGCATTAAAGACACAAACAGGACCAGGACCAGCTTCGTCCAGATCTAAGAACACGTCACGATGCTCCGCCCACGACGCCTCAATAACACAATATTACATTTATCATCGTGATATTCGACGATATTTTATTATTTTTTTTAAACAACACAATACATTTTAACACTGTTTTTGTTAAACTTAAAGTGAAACCCGTCCATTTAAATCCCCAAACTGTGAATGTGTTAAATGTGTCGCTTCAAAAGGTTTCATGTGTCTGTTTGTCCAGAATGACGTGTCCTCCGTCCAAACGTCCTCGAGGTCCGGCTCTGGTCCTGGACCCGTTTGACGAGGACTTCACTCAGGACGACCTCGACGAGATCGACGTCATCGCATCACAGGCCATCACCACGGCAACGGGAGGAGCGTCCACGGCAACCGTAGCATCAGGACCAGAACATAATGGGGTCTCTGGTGAGTTTAGACCTGGTTTAGTCCTGGTTTAGTCCTGGTTTAGTCCTGGTTTAGTCCTGGTTTAGTCCTGGTTTAGTCCTGGTTTAGTCTTGGTTTAGACCTGGTTTAGTCCTGGTTTAGACCTGGTTTAGTCCTGGTTCTGTGTGTTCAGGTCCTAAAGTGACGCTGAGCTCAGATCGACTCCTGGAGACACAACACTCTCAGCTCAAGAGGAAGGTGAGGCCAGAGGTTTAATACATTTGAACATTTTAAACTCAACGTGTGTGTGTGTGTGCGTGCGTGCGTGTGTGTCATGTGTGTGTGTAACGTGTGTGTGTGTGTGTGTGTAACATGTGTGTGTCTGTGTGTGTGTAACGTGTGTGTGTGTACAGTGTGTGTGTGTGTGTCATGTGTGTGTAACATGTGTGTCGTGTGTGTAGCTCGCTGAGGTGGAGGAGAACCTGCTGCTAAAGTCTGGAGAGATCCGAGTTCTCAGAGATTCTTTAAGATCTGCTCAACACGAGGCCGAGACCCAGAGACTGAAGCAAGTCCAGGTCCAGAACCAGGTCCAGAAGGAGCAGAGCCTCCGGGAGAAGGAGCTGCTGAAGAAGGTACTGAGAACGGGTTTGGACCTGATTTAGTCCAGGGTTAGTCCAGTGTTAGTCTAGGGTTAGTCCAGGGTTAGTCCAGGTTTAGTCCAGGGTTAGTCCTGGTTTAGTCCAGGTTTAGTCCAGGTTTAGTCCAGGTTTAGTCCAGGTTCGAGCGGCTGTGGCTCAGATGTATCAGTATCAGTTCCTCCTCGACTGTTTTTCAATTTTTATACATTTTTGTCAAAAATTTTGTCTTGCTTTTTGTCTAAATGTTTTATTAAATCTTAGGTTTTTATAAGGACATTTTATCCATCTTTTTAATCCATTAGTAATTTTAGGGAAAATCTACTCTTTTTTTTTTTTTTTAATCTTTTCTGGTGATTTTTGTCACATTTTGTAATTTTGTTTGTAAGTTTGTACTCTTTAGTTATCATGTTCACTTGGCCCGGTTTACTGACTGTTTGTTGATGACTGTTTCTTGTTGACTGTTGTTGACCGTTTCTTGCTGCCTGTTTGTTGTTGACTGTTGTTGACTGCTTCTTGTTGACTGTTTCTTGTCGACTCAAATCAAATCAAATCCATTTATGTTTCTAATGCCCAAAATCACAACAACAGTTGCCTCGATGGGCCACAGGTCAAAGCAGTTCAGATAACTGTCCCAGAATGCACCTGTCCTTTGACCCTCCTTCAGGAAAAACTACAAAAAACCCCACGGGACAAAGTATAAACCTGAGGAGAACCACAGTGAAGGAGAGATCCTACTCCCACGGACGGACAGGCTGCAGATGAACTAGGACTGACATCCACTTGGACTGAACCAGAACCACTCAAGAGGGAGGTGGCTTTAAAGAGTTCCTCCAGGAGGACGAGGAGCAGTCCACCAGTGTAGAGAGATCCTCCAGGAGGACGAGGAGCAGTCCACCAGTGTAGAGAGATCCTCCAGGAGGACGAGGAGCAGTCCACCAGTGTAGAGAGATCCTCCAGGAGGACGAGGAGCAGTCCACCAGTGTAGAGAGATCCTCCAGGAGGACGAGGAGCAGTCCACCAGTGTAGAGAGATCCTCCAGGAGGACGAGGAGCAGTCCACCAGTGTAGAGAGATCCTCCAGCAGGAGATGAGGAACAGTTCATCTAAAGTAGAAGGAGTTGGTCCAGGCAGACGAGGTGTGGCTAATCCAGCTGTCCAGGCGGGTGGCGCATAGATCGTCCAGACAGATGGGGGTGGGGGGGTCGTCACTGGAGCAGCCGCCGCAGTGTCTGAAACAGTCTCCACTCCCCGGGGGAAGTGGAGAGAAAGAGAAACATGTGAACAGCAATGAACAGACTACAGTTGAAGTAATATTAAATATTGTTGATGGTAAAGTAGAAGAACCAGAGGACAGTGTTCAGCTCCATACTTCTCCAGCAGAGTCGCTCCAAGGGCAGCGTAGCTAAAACTGTAGGTTTTTATTTCTGTTCCTAACTGGCCTGACCATAAACTATTTCAAAGAGGAACGTTTTGAGCTGGTCTTAAATGTAGAGACTGTGTCGGCCTCTTTTACATGAACAGGAGCTGGTTCCATAACAGGAGCTTGGGAGCTAAATGCTCGACCTCCTACTGTGCTTTTAGAGACTCTGGGGACTAACAATAGTCCAGCATTTTGAGAACGAAGAGCTCTGTTTGGATGGTACGCTACTATTGCATCTTTGAGGTCGATGGGGCCATATTGTTTAAAGCTTTATAAGTCAGGAGGAGGATTTTAAATTTGATTCTAAACTCAACAGAAGCCAGAGAAGAGACTCTAACACTGGTGAAATATGATCTCTTCTTCTAGTACCTGTTAATAATCTTGCTGCTGCATTTTGAACCAGTTAAAGCTTCTTCTAGAGCTTTTAGGACACGCTGTAAGCAGAGCGTTACAATAGTCTAATCTGGATGTGACAAATGCATGGATGAGTTTTTCGGCATCATCTCTGGGCAGGATTTTTCTAATTTTGTCTGATGTTACGCAAATGAAAGTCGTCTGTTTTACAGGCTTGATTTATATGAGCTTTGAACCAGAGATCTGGGTCAAATAGGACCCCAAGGTTTCTTACAGTAGAGCTGGGGGCTACAGTGATATTGTCCAGAGAAACTATCTGGTCAGATAAAGAGTCTGGCAGGTGCTTAGGGCCCAGCAGAATGACCTCGGTTTTTTCAGGGTTAAGGAGCAGATCATTAAGAGTCATCCAAGTTTTTATGTCTTTCACGCAGGCACTAAGTCTGTCTACTTGATGGGTCTGATCAGGTTTCATTGATAAATACAGCTGAGTGTCATCTGCATAGCAGTGGAAGTTAATGCCATGCTTTCTGATGATCAGACCTAAGGGCAGCATATAAAGAGTGAACAGAACTGGACCGAGTACTGAACCCTGCGGCACACCGTAGGTTACTTTAGAACATGGGGAAGATCTCTGGTTTACATTAACAAACTGGTACCTATCAGATAGATAGGATTTAAACCAGCTTAGGGCGGTTCCACTGACACCTACATCACATTCTAACCTCTGCAGTAGAATGTTGTGGTCGATGGTGTCAAACGCTGAGGTCCAACAGAACCAGGATTGAGACCTGTCCATCATCAGCAGCTAATAACAGATCATTTGTGACTTTAACTAGTGCAGTTTCAGTGCTGTGGTACGCACGGAACCCTGACTGAAAAACTTCAAATAAATTATAGTCCTGCAGGTGGCGACAAAGCTGTTTAATCACAATTCTTTCAAGGATTTTAGAGACAAAGGGCAGATTAGAAATAGGTCTATAGTTTGCCAGTATGTCGGGGTCTAGATTAGGCTTTTTCAAAAGTGGTTTAACCACTGCATATTTGAAGGACTGAGGGACATAACCGCTTTCTAGTGAAGTATTTATTATATTAAGAATGGGATTTATAATTAGGGGGAGGAGTCTACTTGGGATTGGGTCTAAAATACAAGTTGATGTTTTGGAGGACATAATGACTGAAGTTATCTCTGCCTGATCAACAGCAGTGAACCATCTAGTATTACTGAAGGATTTGTATGGGACACTAGCTTTGCAGTCTGGGCTTGCTCAGTACTGACACTGGGAGTCATTGTATTTAGTTTATCTCTAATAGTTGTGATTTTGCTGCTAAAGAATAGAAGGAAGTCATTGCAGCTTAGAGTAACTGGTATTGAGGGTTCTACTGCTGTGACAGTTTGTCAGCCTGGCTACAGCTGAAGAGAAATCTAGAGTTATTTTTATTTACTTCTATTAAATTTGAATAATATCTGGTTTGAGCCTTACGCAGAGCCTGCTTATAAGACAGAAGGCAAGTTTTCCATTCTTTCAGGGATTCTTCTGTGTGGGAGCGGCGTAAGGATCTCTCTAGTTTTCTTCCCCTTTGTTTGTGAGAACGTAGTTCTTCATTGTACCAGGGGGAGGCTCGTTTTGGCCTGATGACTTTCTGTTTAAGTGGAGCTGCAACATCAAGAGCAGCTTTTAGAGAGTTGACCATTGAGTCAACAGAGTTATCAATAGCACTGGGACTGGCGCTGTTAACGACAGGATCACATGACGTAATATTAAATATTGGTTCTATTATTTCTCTGAACTTTAAAATAGATTTTTCAGATATTGTCCTTTTCATTATAGTTTTAGTCTGAGGAGCTGGATAGTCCTTAAGAATAAACTGAAAGGTAATTAGGAAGTGATCTGACATTATTGGGTTTTGGGGGAAGACATTTAGGTCACTAATCTCTATTCCATAAGTTAGAACCAGGTCCAGAGTGTGCTGTGACTGTGGGTTGGTTTATTTACATTTGGAGTCAAACCAATGCATCTAATAAAGCGCTAAAGGCATTACTGAGGCAATTATTTTCATTCACATGAATGTTGAAATCCCCAACCACCACGATATTTTCCCAGTCTAATACTAAATTTGATGGAAGTCAAAGAATTCTGTTAATGAATAAGGACCAGGAGGTCGACAGCTTTTTGGTTTCTCCAGTTTGGGCAGGTGATTGATAGGATAAGGCTTTCAAATGAGGAAGACTCATTATTAATTTTGTTAATTTTAGGACTCAGGAGTAAACTAGAATGTGAAATTACTGCCACCCCACCTCCCCGGCCTGAGCTCCTTAACATGACTCTGTGGGGTGGCCTCATTTAATCTGACATAATCATCTTGTTGAAGCCAAGTTTCAGTTAAAGCTAAAAGATCAATATTATAATCGTTAATTAATTCATTAACTAAAAGTGATTTGGAGGAAATTGACCTAATGTTTAGCAATCCACATTTTACATGCTTATTTATTAGTTTATTTGTATCGTGTGTAGGGATTATTTGTATTAAGTTATTTGGTCTGACACCTAAATTATCTGTATTTGGATCTGACTTATTGGCGTTATTTACACGAGGGACACGCACAGTCTCTATTTGCTTTGACTCTGAACACTTGATCTGTGACAGCGCGGGCGAGAGCTTAGCGACAGAGAAGAGACTCTGCACCCGGGACTCATATTTAGAGCGTCACTTTAGGCGCTCTAAATATGACTGTTGTTGACTGTTTCTTGCTGACTGTTTGTTGTTGACTGTTTCTTGTTGCCTGTTGCTGACCGTTTCTTGCTGCCTGTTTGTTGTTGACTGTTGTTGACTGTTTCTTGTTGACTGTTTCTTGCTGACTGTTTCTTGCTGACTGTTTCTTGTCGACTGTTTCTTGTTGACTGTTGCTGACTGTTTCTTGTTGACTGTTTGTTGTCGACTGTTTCTTGCTGACTGCTGACGACTGTTTCTTGCTGACTGTTTCTTGTTGACGGTTTCTTGCTGACTGTTTGTTGTCGACTGTTTCTTGCTGACTGTTGTTGACTGTTGTTGACTGTTTCTTGTTGACTGTTTCTTGCTGACTGTTTCTTGTTGACTGTTTCTTGCTAACTGTTTCTTGCTGACTGTTTGTTGTCGACTGTTTCTTGTTGACTGTTTCTTGCTGACTGTTTCTTGTTGACTGTTTCTTGCTAACTGTTTCTTGCTGACTGTTTGTTGTCGACTGTTGTTGACTGTTTCTTGCTGACTGTTTGTTGTCGACTGTTTCTTGTTGACTGTTGTTGACTGCTTCTTGTTGACTGTTTCTTGCTGACTGTTTGTTGTCGACTGTTTCTTGTTGACTTTTGTTGACTAATTGCTGACTGTTTGTTGTCGACTGTTTCTTGTTGACTGTTGTTGACTGCTTCTTGTTGACTGTTTCTTGTCGACTGTTGCTGACTGTTTCTTGCTGACTGTTGTTAACTGCTTCTTGTTGACTGTTTCTTGTCGACTGTTGTTGACTGTTTCTTGCTGACTGTTTGTTGTTGACTGTTTCTTGTTGCTGACCGTTTCTTGCTGACTGTTTGTTGTTGACTGTTGTTGACTGTTTCTTGCTGACTGTTTCTTGCTGACTGTTTCTTGCTGACTGTTTCTTGCTGACTGTTTCTTGTTGACTGTTGCTGACTGTTTCTTGTTGACTGTTTCTTGCTGACTGTTTGTTGTCGACTGTTTCTTGCTGACTGTTGTTGACTGTTGTTGACTGTTTCTTGTTGACTGTTTCTTGCTGACTGTTTCTTGTTGA
The DNA here is from genome assembly GCA_019453435.1 of Rhinogobius similis. Classification (NCBI taxonomy): domain Eukaryota; kingdom Metazoa; phylum Chordata; class Actinopteri; order Gobiiformes; family Gobiidae; genus Rhinogobius; species Rhinogobius similis. Next base: position 574,494 of record CM033630.1, on the reverse strand, counting down.
CTGTTTCTTGCTAACTGTTTCTTGCTGACTGTTTGTTGTCGACTGTTTCTTGTTGACTGTTGTTGACTGTTTCTTGCTGACTGTTTGTTGTCGACTGTTTCTTGTTGACTGTTGTTGACTGCTTCTTGTTGACTGTTTCTTGCTGACTTTTGTTGACTAATTGCTGACTGTTTGTTGTCGACTGTTTCTTGTTGACTGTTGTTGACTGCTTCTTGTTGACTGTTTCTTGTCGACTGTTGCTGACTGTTTCTTGCTGATTGTTTGTTGGCGACTGTTTCTTGTTGACTGTTGTTGACTGTTTCTTGCTGACTGTTTGTTGTTGACTGTTGTTGACTGTTTCTTGTTGACTGTTTCTTGCTGACTGTTTCTTGTCGACTGTTTCTTGTTGACTGTTGCTGACTGTTTCTTGTTGACTGTTTGTTGTCGACTGTTTCTTGCTGACTGTTTCTTGTTGACTGTTTCTTGCTAACTGTTTCTTGCTGACTGTTTCTTGTTGACTGTTGTTGACTGTTTCTTGCTGACTGTTTGTTGTCGACTGTTTCTTGTTGACTGTTGTTGACTGCTTCTTGTTGACTGTTTCTTGTCGACTGTTGTTGACTGTTTCTTGCTGACTGTTTCTTGCTCACTGTTTCTTGTCGACTGTTGTTGACTGTTTCTTGCTGACTGTTTCTTGTCGACTGTTGTTGACTGTTTCTTGCTGACTGTTTCTTGCTGACTGTTTCTTGTCGACTGTTGTTGACTGTTTCTTGCTGACTGTTTCTTGTCGACTGTTTCTTGTTGACTGTTGTTGACTGTTTCTTGTCGACTGTTGACTGTTTCTTGCTGACTGTTTGTTGTCGACTGTTTCTTGTTGACTGTTGTTAACTGCTTCTTGTTGACTGTTTCTTGTCGACTGTTGTTGACTGTTTCTTGCTGACTGTTTGTTGTCGACTGTTTCTTGTTGCCTGTTGCTGACCGTTTCTTGCTGACTGTTTGTTGTTGACTGTTTTTGACTGTTTCTTGCTGACTGTTTGTTGTTGACTGTTGTTGACTGTTTCTTGCTGACTGTTTGTTGTTGACTTTTGTTAACTGTTTCTTGTTGACTGTTTCTTGCTGACTGTTTCTTGTTGACTGTTTCTTGCTGACTGTTTGTTGTTGACTGTTGTTGACTGTTTCTTGTTGACTGTTTCTTGCTGACTGTTTCTTGCTGACTGTTTCTTGCTGACTGTTTCTTGTTGACTGTTTGTTGTTGACTGTTGTTGACTGTTTCTTGTTGACTGTTTCTTGCTGACTGTTTGTTGTCGACTGTTGTTGACTGTTTCTTGCTGACTGTTTGTTGTCGACTGTTTCTTGTTGACTGTTGTTGACTGTTTCTTGTCGACTGTTGTTGACTGTTTCTTGCTGACTGTTGTTGACTGTTTCTTGCTGACTGTTTGTTGTCGACTGTTTCTTGTTGACTGTTGTTGACTGCTTCTTGTTGACTGTTTCTTGTCGACTGTTGCTGACTGTTTCTTGCTGATTGTTTGTTGGCGACTGTTTCTTGTTGATTGTTGTTGACTGTTTCTTGCCGGTTGTTTGTTGTCGACTGTTTCTTGACTGTTGTTGACTGCTTCTTGTTGACTGTTTCTTGTCGACTGTTGTTGACTGTTTCTTGCTGACTGTTTGTTGTCAACTGTTTCTTGTTGGCTCCTGTGGCCCATCGAGGCAACTGTTGTTGTGATTTTGGGCATTATAAAAATAAATTGATTTGATTTGATTTGTTGACTGTTTCTTGTCGACTGTTGCTGACTGTTTCTTGTTGACTGTTGCTGACGGTTTCTTGCTGACTGTTTCTTGTTGACTGTTGTTGACTGTTTCTTGTTGACTGTTTCTTGCTGATTGTTTCTTGCTGACTGTTTGTTGTTGACTGTTTGTTGTTGACTGTTTGTTGTTGACTGTTTGTTGCTGACTTTCTTGCTGACTGTTGCTGACTGTTTCTTGCTGACTGTTTGTTGTTGACTGTTTCTTGTTGACTGTTTCTTGCTGACTGTTGTTGACTGTTTCTTGCTGACTGTTTGTTGTCGACTGTTTCTTGTTGACTGTTGTTGACTGTTTCTTGCTGACTGTTTCTTGTTGACTGTTTCTTGCTGACTGTTTCTTGTTGACTGTTGTTGACTGTTTCTTGCTGACTGTTTTTTGTCGACTGTTTCTTGTTGACTGTTGTTGACTGTTTCTTGCTGACTGTTTGTTGTCGACTGTTTCAGGTGCAGAGTCTGGAGTCTCAGCTTCACTTTAAAGAAGCTGAACTCAACGACACGAGGAGCAGAATCCTGAGCGACCGACGCAGCTCCCCTCTGAGCAGGAGCAGGTCTCATCTCCTCCTCTGCTCCTCCTCTTCTGCTCCTCCTCCTCTGTTCCTCCTCCTCTGCTCCTCCTCTGTTCCTCCTCCTCTGTTCCTCCTCTGCTGCTCCTCCTCCTCCTCTGCTCCTCCTCCTCCTCCTCTGCTCCTCCTCTGTTCCTCCTCCTCTGTTCCTCCTCTGCTCCTGTTTCTCCTCCTCTTATCTTCCTCCTCCTCTGCTCCTCCTCCTCTGCTCCTCCTCTGCTCCTCCTCCTCCTCCTCCTCTGCTCCTCCTCCTCCTCCTCCTCCTCTGCTCCTCTGATCTTCTTCTCTTGTTTCAGTCCCAAACTCCAGAGCTCCGTGTCGCCCTCTGGAGGCTTCATCACTAAAGAGTCGTTCAGCGCTCAGGTCAAAACCACACCGCTCTCAGCCAATAGGAGCGCAGCGGGGCCGGCCTCAGCCAATCGGACGCCGGTGAAGACGCCATCGAAGAGCCGCAGACAGGAAGTGACACGCGCAGACCCTTTCACCTGCGTCAGAGCGCCGAGGGCCACTCAGCCAGGTCAGAGCGCAAACACGAGCTCCGACCACCGGGGGGGAGGCGCTTCATCCACCGGGGGGCGCTTCAGGCACCGGGGGGAGGCGCTTCAGCCACCAGGAGGCGCTTCAGGCACCGGGGGGAGGCGCTTCAGGCACCAGGGGGAGGTACTTCAGGCACCGGGGGGCGCTTCAGGCACCGGGGGGGAGGCGCTTCAGGCACCGGGGGGAGGCGCTTCAGGCACCAGGAGGCGCTCAGGCACCGGGAGGCGCCAGGCACCGGGAGGCGCCAGGCACCGGGGCGCCAGGCACCGGGAGGCGCCATCCACCGGGTGGCGCTTCAGGCACCGGGGGGGAGGCGCTTCATCCACCGGGGGGAGGCGCTTCATCCACCGGGGGGAGGCGCTGCATCCACCGGGGGGCGCTTCAGGCACCGAGGGGAGGCGCTTCAGGCACCAGGAGGCGCTTCAGGCACCGGGGGGAGGCGCTTCAGGCACCGGGGGGAGGCGCTTCAGGCACCGGGAGGCGCTTCAGGCACCGGGGGGCGCTTCAGGCACCGGGGGGGAGGCGCTTCAGCCACCAGGAGGCGCTTCAGGCACCGGGGGGCGCTTCAGGCACCGGGGGGGAGGCGCTTCAGGCACCGGGGGGAGGCGCTTCAGGCACCGGGGGGAGGCGCTTCATCCACCGGGGGGAGGCGCTTCATCCACCGGGGGGCGCTTCAGGCACCGGGAGGGGGACAAAAAGTGACAAAACCAACCCCATTCTTAGACGTTGAGTGCCGCGCGTCGATAAATGAGAAACAGTCAAAGCTAGCGTGCTTTGCTTTGCTTTGTTTTGTTTTGTTTTGCTGAGGGATCAACATATTGTTTAGTTCAGTGTTTCTCTGTGTCCTGCAGGGGGCGTCCTGCTGGGTCTGCTGCTGCAGCCTCAGAGAGTCAGTCTGTGTCACCTGCTGAGTCTGACCAGGTACTGAACCAGGACTGGACCAGGACTGAACCAGGACTGAACCAGGTCCGGACCAGGACTGAACCAGGACTGAACCAGGACTAAAGCAGGTCTGTTCTCTGCTCTTGCAGCTCATTGGTCGGAGGCGGTGGTGATGTCATCAGTTCAGGGCGTGGCCTGAGTCCGGTTCAGAGTCTGGCCTTGACTGGACTGAACCTGATGAGCCTGAACAGAACAAACAGGTGAAGCTGCTGTGGAGATGAACAGTTCATCAGCGACAGATTCTTTTCTCGACGCCGTTCTATAAAGATTCTCTCGTTAAATAACATGTGGCTTTATGTGCACTTTTAAAGCCTTTATTATTATTATTATTCATTCATTCATTTTCTACCGCTTATTCCCGTTAAGGGTGGCGGGTGACTGGAGCCTGTCCCAGTGACTTTGGGCCTTAGGCGGGGTACACCCTGGACAGTGGACAACTCGTCGCAGGGCTGACACAGAGAGACAGAGACAAGGACAGACAACCATTCACTCTCACATTCACACACTATGGACAATTTAGAGTTGTCAATTAACCTACACAGTCATGTGTTTGGACGGTGGGAGGAGCCAGAGAACCCGGAGAGAACCCACGGTAACACGAGGAGGACATGCAGACTCCACCAGAGAGATCTGACACTGACACCAGACGACAGACTGCAGTATTGCATTTAGGTCTGTTTTTTGGACTAAAAGACCTACATCTGCTTCTAACATGGTCATTGTTCGTATGTTTGACCTGAATAATCACAATTATTCCTTTTTATCCACATCTGATCAAAGTAAACGCTCAGCTGCTGGACGTGTTAAATATGAAAAGAAAGCTGTAACTCACTTATTTACATTTGTTCTCCAAAAGGAAAAATTACACTAAAATTCTTAAAATACTTTTTTTTGGATTACGCCTGGACTTTAACTTCATCACACGTCCATAAAACTCACTTTTAGTTAAACGAGCTTCAGCTTTGAAAGAGGAATTGTCCAAATCCACAAAAGCCAACAGTGGAGTCAATCAGACAAACTCTACTCTAATCTTGACGTCTCGACCATAGAACGTTTGCTGTTCATGAAGGGGAAGGTGAAGGCCACGGTCTGATCAGAAGAACTAAGACGTCATCGAGACAATCACTTCATCTCCATAAAAGTCAAACTCCTGTAAAGTGCTTTGTTGTCTGGCTTTAGATAAATGTTTAGAGTTTGTTTGGGTTTGATCAGTGAAGAATGACGTCTAGACTTTGAAATGAAACAAACGTCAGTCGTGAATAATTCTGATGTTTCTTCTCACGATCATCGAAACGCCAACCGTTTATTATCGTGACATCCCTAGGTCCATTTATTTATTTATCAAAAACTAGGGCTGCAATCCTTTAATCGTTTTGTCGAAGGCGTCTTAGTCACACATTTTCATTAGTCGACTGATTATTTTATGTATATTAAAGGTCCCATATCCTGCAAAAGTGACTCTTCAGAGGTTCTAACCTTCCTCCAGGGCTCTCTGGGCCTCGTATGTTGTGCCCAAAGTGGTTTTTTGATTGATTCCCTCATGTTTTCTCTAGAGAACTGTCTTTTCCGTCCCCCTCTGAGCAGCAGACGGGGGCTCCTCACTAAGATGACGCGGTGTTTAAGCCACGCCTCCAGGAAGAATAAAAACAGCTAATGCTAATGCTACACAGTAATTACACGATGGATACGACAGATAGAAGAGTTAGCTTGTTATTTACCAAACGGCACGTCCGTGGTTGAGGCCCTGGAGCACGTCAAACTCCAGGTCAGATCCAGGACGTAGGACTCAGCACGACGCACCGTCAGGACCAGAAAAGGTTTATTCAGTGTTTGTGTATCGCTGTTTACCGGAGCACACGGCACATGCACCATCTCCACTACAGGGGAGGCACGGGTTGGGCGGGGGAGGCAGCCTGCTCTCTGTTCGGGGGGGTCAGATCTCAGAGTGAGGAGGGGGGCCAGTCCAAACTGTTATGTTATGGATATTACACAAAGCCCTGAGGACAGACTGTGTGAAGGGAAAGAGCAGGATATGGGACCTTTAACAGGATTTATTTGGCAAAAATGAAAAGATATGGAGTGAATTAGCTGAAGATTTTGGGGCGAATCGTGAGTTGAATCTAACTTCTAACACATAAATACCCTGTTTGCTTTTCTGGATAAATAGCTTGTGCCGTTGTGGTCTTTTGAGTGCGGTTTGGGTCAAATACGTGGAGATGCTTCACCCGTTTGGGGCCGGTCTTCAGTCGACCCCAGCCCTGGTGAACCACGGACCGTACGGCGGCCGAGGCATTTCCCAGGAGCGACTGAGAGGAGCTGAGCGTTAAAGTGTGGTTTCTCCTGCAGCTCCGGCCCCGGCGCGCTCCTGCTCCTGCCGCTCCTCCGCTCTCACCTGTCGGCGCTCGGCTCTTCTCCAGACGTCCCGGCGTGCACCTCTGCCGTCCCACAATGCACCGGGGCCCAGCCGGAGGAGCCGGTCCAGAGCCGGCTCAGCCCCGAGGAAGGCGTCCTTGTGTCTCTGAGGACGCTGACCGTTCTACTGCAGCACAGCCCCGAGGTCAGACACCAGAGGCTTCAACCGCTCTGTCTGTGCCGCCGTTCAACTCCAGCGGTTGTGTTCACTCTGGTTGTGTTCACTCTCGGTGGTTGTGTTCACTCTGGTTGTGTTCACTCTGGTTGTGTTCACTCCGGCGGTTGTGTTCACTCTGGTTGTGTTCACTCTGGTTGTGTTCACTCTGGTTGTGTTCACTCTGGTTGTGTTCACTCTGGTTGTGTTCACTCTGGCGGTTGTGTTCACTCTGGCGGTTGTGTTCACTCTGGCGGTTGTGTTCACTCTGGTTGTATGGTTGTGTTCACTCTGGTTGTGTTCACTCTGGTTGTGTTCACTCTGGTTGTGTTCACTCTGGTTGTGTTCACTCTGGCGGTTGTGTTCACTCTGGTTGTGTTCACTCTGGTTGTGTTCACTCTGGCGGTTGTGTTCACTCTGGCGGTTGTGTTCACTCTGGCGGTTGTGTTCACTCTGGCGGTTGTGTTCACTCTGGCGGTTGTGTTCACTCTGGTTGTGTTCACTCTGGTTGTGTTCACTCTGGTTGTGTTCACTCTGGTTGTGTTCACTCTGGTTGTGTTCACTCTGGTTGTGTTCACTCTGGTTGTGTTCACTCTGGTTGTGTTCACTCTCGGTGGTTGTGTTCACTCTGGTTGTGTTCACTCTGGTTGTGTTCACTCTGGCGGTTGTGTTCACTCTGGTTGTGTTCACTCCGGCGGTTGTGTTCACTCTGGTTGTGTTCACTCTGGCGGTTGTGTTCACTCTGGCGGTTGTGTTCACTCTGGTTGTGTTCACTCTGGTTGTGTTCACTCTGGTTGTGTTCACTCTGGTTGTGTTCACTCTGGTTGTGTTCACTCTGGTTGTGTTCACTCTGGTTGTGTTCACTCTGGTTGTGTTCACTCTGGCGGTTGTGTTCACTCTGGTTGTGTTCACTCTGGTTGTGTTCACTCTGGTTGTGTTCACTCTGGTTGTGTTCACTCTCGGTGGTTGTGTTCACTCTGGTTGTGTTCACTCTGGTTGTGTTCACTCTGGTTGTGTTCACTCTGGCGGTTGTGTTCACTCTGGCGGTTGTGTTCACTCTGGTTGTGTTCACTCTGGCGGTTGTGTTCACTCTGGCGGTTGTGTTCACTCTGGTTGTGTTCACTCTGGCGGTTGTGTTCACTCTGGTTGTGTTCACTCTGGCGGTTGTGTTCACTCTGGTTGTGTTCACTCTGGCGGTTGTGTTCACTCTGGTTGTGTTCACTCTGGTTGTGTTCACTCTGGCGGTTGTGTTCACTCTGGTTGTGTTCACTCTGGTTGTGTTCACTCTGGTTGTGTTCACTCTGGTTGTGTTCACTCTGGTTGTGTTCACTCTGGTTGTGTTCACTCTGGTTGTGTTCACTCTGGTTGTGTTCACTCCGGCGGTTGTGTTCACTCTGGTTGTGTTCACTCTGGCGGTTGTGTTCACTCTGGTTGTGTTCACTCTGGCGGTTGTGTTCACTCTGGTTGTGTTCACTCTGGTTGTGTTCACTCTGGTTGTGTTCACTCTGGTTGTGTTCACTCTGACGGTTGTGTTCACTCTGACGGTTGTGTTCACTCTGACGGTTGTGTTCACTCTGGTTGTGTTCACTCTGGTTGTGTTCACTCTGGTTGTGTTCACTCTGGTTGTGTTCACTCTGGTTGTGTTCACTCTGGTTGTGTTCACTCTGGCGGTTGTGTTCACTCTGGTTGTGTTCACTCTGGTTGTGTTCACTCTGGCGGTTGTGTTCACTCTGGTTGTGTTCACTCTGGCGGTTGTGTTCACTCTGGTTGTGTTCACTCTGGTTGTGTTCACTCTGGTTGTGTTCACTCTGGTTGTGTTCACTCTGGTTGTGTTCACTCTGGTTGTGTTCACTCTGGTTGTGTTCACTCTGGTTGTGTTCACTCTGGCGGTTGTGTTCACTCTGGTTGTGTTCACTCTGGTTGTGTTCACTCTGGTTGTGTTCACTCTGGTTGTGTTCACTCTGGTTGTGTTCACTCTGGTTGTGTTCACTCCGGCGGTTGTGTTCACTCTGGTTGTGTTCACTCTGGCGGTTGTGTTCACTCTGGTTGTGTTCACTCTGGTTGTGTTCACTCTGGTTGTGTTCACTCTGGCGGTTGTGTTCACTCTGGTTGTGTTCACTCTGGTTGTGTTCACTCTGGTTGTGTTCACTCTGGTTGTGTTCACTCTGGTTGTGGTGTTGAGTACGGTTGTGTTCACTCTGGTTGTGTTCACTCTGGTTGTGTTCACTCCGGCGGTTGTGTTCACTCTGGTTGTGTTCACTCTGGCGGTTGTGTTCACTCTGGTTGTGTTCACTCTGGCGGTTGTGTTCACTCTGGTTGTGTTCACTCTGGTTGTGTTCACTCTGGTTGTGTTCACTCCGGTGGTTGTGTTCACTCTGACGGTTGTGTTCACTCTGACGGTTGTGTTCACTCTGACGGTTGTGTTCACTCTGGTTGTGTTCACTCTGGTTGTGTTCACTCTGGTTGTGTTCACTCTGACGGTTGTGTTCACTCTGGTTGTGTTCACTCTGGTTGTGTTCACTCTGGTTGTGTTCACTCTGGTTGTGTTCACTCTGGTTGTGTTCACTCCAGTGGTTGTGTTCACTCTGGTTGTGTTCACTCTGGCAGTTGTGTTCACTCTGGTTGTGTTCACTCTGGTTGTGTTCACTCTGGTTGTGTTCACTCTGGCGGTTGTGTTCACTCTGGTTGTGTTCACTCTGGCAGTTGTGTTCACTCTGGTTGTGTTCACTCTGGTTGTGTTCACTCTGGTTGTGTTCACTCCAGCGGTTGTGTTCACTCTGGTTGTGTTCACTCTGGCGGTTGTGTTCACTCTGGTTGTGTTCACTCTGGCGGTTGTGTTCACTCTGGTTGTGTTCACTCTGGCGGTTGTGTTCACTCTGGTTGTGTTCACTCTGGTTGTGTTCACTCTGGTTGTGTTCACTCTGGTTGTGTTCACTCTGGTTGTGTTCACTCTGGTTGTGTTCACTCTGGTTGTGTTCACTCTGGTTGTGTTCACTCTGGCGGTTGTGTTCACTCTGGTTGTGTTCACTCTGGTTGTGTTCACTCTGGTTGTGTTCACTCTGGTTGTGTTCACTCTGACGGTTGTGTTCACTCTGGTTGTGTTCACTCTGGCAGTTGTGTTCACTCTGGTTGTGTTCACTCTGGTTGTGTTCACTCTGGTTGTGTTCACTCTGGTTGTGTTCACTCTGGTTGTGTTCACTCCGGTTGTGTTCACTCTGGTTGTGTTCACTCTGGTTGTGTTCACTCTGGTTGTGTTCACTCTGGTTGTGTTCACTCTGGTTGTGTTCACTCTGGTTGTGTTCACTCTGGCGGTTGTGTTCACTCTGGCGGTTGTGTTCACTCTGGTTGTGTTCACTCTGGTTGTGTTCACTCCGGCGGTTGTGTTCACTCTGGCGGTTGTGTTCACTCTGGTTGTGTTCACTCTGGTTGTGTTCACTCTGGCGGTTGTGTTCACTCTGGTTGTGTTCACTCTGGTTGTGTTCACTCCGGCGGTTGTGTTCACTCTGGTTGTGTTCACTCTGGCGGTTGTGTTCACTCTGGTTGTGTTCACTCTGGCGGTTGTGTTCACTCTGGTTGTGTTCACTCTGGTTGTGTTCACTCTGGTTGTGTTCACTCCGGCGGTTGTGTTCACTCTGGCGGTTGTGTTCACTCTGACGGTTGTGTTCACTCTGACGGTTGTGTTCACTCTGGTTGTGTTCACTCTGGTTGTGTTCACTCTGGTTGTGTTCATTCTGGTTGTGTTCACTCTGGTTGTGTTCACTCTGGTTGTGTTCACTCTGGCGGTTGTGTTCACTCTGGTTGTGTTCACTCTGGTTGTGTTCACTCTGGTTGTGTTCACTCCAGCGGTTGTGTTCACTCTGGTTGTGTTCACTCTGGCGGTTGTGTTCACTCTGGTTGTGTTCACTCTGGCGGTTGTGTTCACTCTGGTTGTGTTCACTCTGGCGGTTGTGTTCACTCTGGTTGTGTTCACTCTGGTTGTGTTCACTCTGGTTGTGTTCACTCTGGTTGTGTTCACTCTGGTTGTGTTCACTCTGGTTGTGTTCACTCTGGTTGTGTTCACTCTGGTTGTGTTCACTCTGACGGTTGTGTTCACTCTGGTTGTGTTCACTCTGGTTGTGTTCACTCTGGTTGTGTTCACTCTGGTTGTGTTCACTCTGGTTGTGTTCACTCCGGCGGTTGTGTTCACTCTGGTTGTGTTCACTCTGGTTGTGTTCACTCTGGCGGTTGTGTTCACTCTGGTTGTGTTCACTCTGGTTGTGTTCACTCTGGTTGTGTTCACTCTGGTTGTGTTCACTCTGACGGTTGTGTTCACTCTGGTTGTGTTCACTCTGGTTGTGTTCACTCTGGCGGTTGTGTTCACTCTGGTTGTGTTCACTCTGGTTGTGTTCACTCTGGCGGTTGTGTTCACTCTGGTTGTGTTCACTCTGGTTGTGTTCACTCTGGTTGTGTTCACTCTGGTTGTGTTCACTCTGGTTGTGTTCACTCTGGTTGTGTTCACTCTGGTTGTGTTCACTCTGGTTGTGTTCGCTCTGGCGGTTGTGTTCACTCTGGTTGTGTTCACTCTGGTTGTGTTCACTCCGGCGGTTGTGTTCACTCTGGTTGTGTTCACTCTGGTTGTGTTCACTCTGGTTGTGTTCACTCTGGTTGTGTTCACTCTGGTTGTGTTCACTCTGGCGGTTGTGTTCACTCTGGTTGTGTTCACTCTGGCGGTTGTGTTCACTCTGGTTGTGTTCACTCTGGCGGTTGTGTTCAGGTGGTGGAGGCCGTCCTGTCGGAGGAGAGTCAAAGAACAGCTGCAGACTCAAAGGTAAAGCACTGGCAGAGTGGTTAGCCCAATGATGAGTGGCATCCATAGACATAAAAACAGTGGACAGACGGTTGTGGCTCCGCCCCTTTCATGATAATGCGGCTCAGTCATGGAGAATTCAAAATGGCCGCGGGTTAGCCCCCACCACTCCCTCCTCGGTGGGGAGACGGGGGGAGGGCGACTTTGGGGCGGCCTTTTGCTGACGTACTGCCGTCGTTGCCTCTATGGTTACCGCCCACTCGTAGGTGTTTGGCTCCGCCCTGACATTTCCGGCGCGTAAAGCCCGCCTTCTTCATTAGATATGCACGAACTTTAACAAATCACAGGCTAAACCAGCCGTAAGCTAACGTCACAGAGCCGTAAGCTAACGTCACAGAGCCGTAAGCTAACGTCACAGAGCCGTAAGCTAACGTCACAGAGCCGTAAGCTAACGTCACAGAGCCGTAAGCTAACGTCACAGAGCCGTAAGCTAACGTCACAGAGCCCTAAGCTAACGTCACAGAGCCCTAAGCTAACGTCACAGAGCCCTAAGCTAACGTCACAGAGCCCTAAGCTAACGTCACAGAGCCCTAAGCTAACGTCACAGAGCCCTAAGCTAACGTCACAGAGCCCTAAGCTAACGTCACAGAGCCCTAAGCTAACGTCACAGAGCCGTAAGCTAACGTCACAGAGCCGTAAGCTAACGTCACAGAGCCGTAAGCTAACGTTTGAGACCAAAGCCGTATTCTGAGCCTCAGGCTCTAAAGTAGGTTTTCAAACGTCTAACTCCCCATTGACTTGTATTGAATAATTCTACTTCCACAGCGGCCCCTAGTGGTCAGCAGCAGATTGCAAACATGGCAGCTACAGTCGGCGGCTCTATTTGAGCGCGGTAGCCCCGCCCACTGGTGGAACCTCACAGTAATATTTGTCGTCAGGGGCGGACCTGATATCAGGCCCCCAACCTGAAGGGCCCCATTAAGATGCCCCCCGATCATCACAGACCAACAGTTACTTTTCACAGTCAAGTGTAGTTTACTTTAAACAATAAAAACAGTCTGTGATTGTCAAATGGACGAATGTAATAAAGATAAACAGTAAATAAAACATAACATTATTAAATTACATTTGAATATTTAAATCAGCTGAACACTTCTGGGGAAGGACCCCCAAACCCCCCGTTTAAAGACCAAGTGTGTGTGTTTCATGTGTGTGTGTGTGTGTGTGGGTGTGTGTGTGTGTACAGTGTGTGTGTGTGTGTGTACAGTGTGTGTGTGTGTACTGTGTGTGTGTGTACAGTGTGTGTACAGTGTGTGTGTTTCATGTGTGTGTTGTGTTTCATGTGTGTGTACAGTGTGTGTGTGTGTACTGTGAGTGTGTGTGTGTTGTGTTTCATGTGTGTGTGTGTGTGTGTGTACAGTGTGTGTGTGTACTGTGAGTGTGTGTGTGTTGTGTTTCATGTGTGTGTTGTGTTTCAGGCGGTGGACTGCGTTTCCCAGAGTGCTTTGCTGCACTGTGTCCTGAGGCTGTGCAGAGCTCCACAGAGAGACGTCACATGTGCAGCGCTAACCACTCTGCAAGTCCTGGTCCAGAGGAGTCCAGAGACGCATCAGGACAGGTCTGAAATGGGTCTGAAACGGGACTGAAACGGGTCTGAAACGGGCCTGAAACGGGCCTGAAACGGGCCTGAAACGGGTCTGAAACTGGACTGAAACGGAACTGAAACGGGACTGAAACGGGTCTGAAACGGGACTGGAACGGGACTGGAACTGGACTGAAACGGAACTGAAACGGGACTGAAACGGGTCTGAAACGGGACTGGAACGGGACTGGAACGGGACTGAAACGGGACTGAAACGGGACTGAAACGGGACTGAAACGGGACTGAAACGGGTCTGAAACGGGCCTGAAACGGGACTGAAACGGGTCTGAAACGGAACTGAAACGGTACTGAAACGGGTCTGAAACGGAACTGAAACGGAACTGAAACGGGTCTAAAACGGGCCAGAAACGGGTCTGAAACGGGACTGAAACGGGTCTGAAACGGGACTGAAACTGGACTGAAACTGGACTGAAACGGGTCTGAAACGGAACTGAAACGGTACTGAAACGGTACTGAAACGGTACTGAAACGGTACTGAAACGGGTCTGAAACGGGTCTGAAACTGGACTGAAACTGGACTGAAACGGGACTGAAACGGGCCTGAAACGGGCCTGAAACGGGCCTGAAACGGGTCTGAAACGGGTCTGAAACTGGACTGAAACTGGACTGAAACTGGACTGAAACGGTACTGAAACGGGTCTAAAACAGGCCTGAAACGGAACTGAAACGGAACTGAAACGGGTCTGAAACGGGTCTGAAACGGGTCTAAAACAGGCCTGAAACGGGACTGAAACGGGTCTGAAACGGGTCTGAAACGGGTGTAAAACGGGACTGAACCTGGACTGTACCCTGGCCTGACCCCTGTGTGACCTCTGTGTGACCCCTGTGTGTGACCCCTGTGTGACCTCTGTATGACCCCGGTGTGACCCCTGTGTGACCCCTGTGTGACCCCTGTGTGTGACCCCTGTGTGTGACCCCTGTGTGACCCCTGTGTGACCCCTGTGTGTGACCCTGTGTGACCCCTGTATGACCCTGTGTGACCCCTGTATGACCCCTGTGACCTCTGTGTGACCCCTGTATGACCCCTGTGTGACTCTGTGTGACCCCTGTGTGAACCCTGTGACCTCTGTGTGACCCCTGTATGACCCCTGTGTGACCCCTGTATGACCCCTGTGTGACCTCTGTATGACCCCTGTGTGACCCCTGTATGACCTCTGTGTGACCCCTGTATGACCCCTGTGTGACCCCTGTATGACCTCTGTGTGACCTCTGTATGACCCCTGTGTGACCCCTGTATGACCCCTGTATGACCCCTGTGTGACCCCTGTATGACCTCTGTGTGACCCCTGTGTGACCTCTGTGTGACCCCTGTGTGACCTCTGTATGACCCCCGTGTGACCTCTGTGTGACCCCTGTGTGACCCCTGTGTGACCTCTGTGTGACCCCTGTGTGACCCCTGTATGACCCCTGTGACCTCTGTGTGACCCCTGTGTGACCCCTGTATGACCCCTGTGTGACCCCTGTGTGACCCCTGTGTGACCCCTGTGTGACCCCTGTGTGACCCCTGTGTGACCCCTGTGTGACCCCTGTGTGACCCCTGTGTGACCCCTGTATGACCCCTGTGACCCCTGTGTGACCCCTGTGTGACCCCTGTGTGACCCCTCTGTGACCCCTGTGTGACCCCTGTGTGACCCCTGTGTGACCCCTGTATGACCCCTGTGTGACCCCTGTGTGACCCCTGTATGACCCCTGTGTGACCCCTGTGTGACCCCTGTGTGACCCCTGTATGACCCCTGTATGACCCCTGTGTGACCCCTGTATGACCCCTGTGTGACCCCTGTATGACCCCTGTGTGACCCCTGTATGACCCCTGTGTGACCCCTGTATGACCCCTGTGACCCCTGTGTGACCCCTGTGTGACCCCTGTATGACCCCTGTGACCCCTGTGTGACCCCTGTATGACCTCTGTGTGACCCCTGTGTGACCCCTGTATGACCCCTGTATGACCCCTGTGTGACCTCTGTGTGACCCCTGTATGACCCCTGTGTGACCCCTGTGACCCCTGTATGACCCCTGTGACCCCTGTGTGACCCCTGTATGACCCCTGTGTGACCCCTGTATGACCCCTGTGTGACCCCTGTATGACCCCTGTGTGACCCCTGTATGACCCCTGTGTGACCCCTGTGACCCCTGTGTGACCCCTGCAGGCTGCGCTGTGTTCTGCCGGAGCTGTGTTCCTGCCTGTTCGCTGATCGGAGGTTAAAGGTCGTGAGTTCGTGTGTTTCTGTCCTGACCTCGCTCTGTGACCTCAACGACCTGCAGCTCTGCCCCCAGCACGGTACGAGTACTACGAGTACTACGAGTACTGTGGATACTACGAGTACTGTGGATACTACAAGTACTGTTCACAGTATTCGCACTATTTGCAGTATTCGAATACTTTTACTTAACATGTAGTACTTTTACTGCACACACAGTACTTGTACTGCACACATGTAGTACTTGTACTGCGCACATGTAGTACTTGTACTTAACATGTAGTACTTTTACTGCACACATGTAGTACTTGTACTGCACACATGTAGTACTTTTACTACATATATAGTACTTTTACTGCACACATGTAGTACTTTTACTGCACACATGTAGTACTTTTACTACATATATAGTACTTTTACTGCACACATGTAGTACTTGTACTGCACACATGTAGTACTTGTACTGCACACACAGTACTTGTACTGCGCAGTACTCACAGCGCTGTGTTTGCAGAGCCGTGTGTGGTGCTGAAGTTACTGCAGTTTGTACGGAGCAGATCTGACTCTGAGGCGACTCACAGCGACTGGGTCCAGCTGCAGCTCCAGGTAAAACAGGCCCAGCTCACGTTAACCCTGTCCCTCAGTCCACGAGGTGTGACCCGGACTGATGTGAGTCAGAGCTGACGAGGATCAAAGCACCGGAGCCTCCAGGACAGACCCAGACCCGGGACTGGAACATCTGAGCTTCTGTTTGTGACGTCTGTGTTTGGGCTTTTCAGGTCGTGAGGTTTTTAAGTCGAACTGTGACCCAGAAAAGAGACAAGTCCACAAGCACCCACTGCCCCTGTTTCACCGAGGTACAGACCAGGACTAGACCAGGACTAAACCAGGACCAAACCAGGACTAGACCAGGACTAGACCAGGACTAGACCAGGACCAAACCAGGACTAGACCAGGACTAGACCAGGACTAGACCAGGACTAGACCAGGACTAGACCAGGACCAAACCAGGACTAGACCAGGACTAGACCAGGACTAGACCAGGACTAGACCAGGACTGAACCAGGTCTAAACCAGGACTAGACCAGGACTAGACCAGGACTAGACCAGGACTAGACCAGGACTGAACCAGGACTAAACCAGGACTAAACCAGGACTGAACCAGGTCTAAACCAGGACTGAACCAGGACTAAACCAGGACTGAACCAGGACTAAACCCGGTCTCTTCTCTTGGTTCCAGTTGGTCCAGTGTGTGGTTCTTGTTCTGCACCGGCTCTGGTTGGACCTCAGATCCTCCCAGACCCCGCCTACCGCAGCGCAGGCCCCGCCCACCTCCGCACACTTGAATGGGCGTGTCCTGGCGTCGCTACGGGAGACGGTGCTGCTCTTTCATTGGCTGCTGCAGAATCACAGCGGCTTCACAGAAAACGTGAGAGGAGTTTTACATCTGTACGACCAAGTGATCCCCGCCCTGAGGGAGAGCGCGGGACCGTCCTGCTACAGCCAGGGTAAGACCGGGACCGGGACCGGGACTGGGACTGGGACTGGGACCGGGACCGGGACCGGGACCAGGGCCAGAGACCAGGGACCAGGGCCAGAGACAAGGGACCAGGGACCAGGGACCAGGGACGAGAGACGAGAGACGAGAGACGAGAGACGAGAGACCAGGGACCAGGGACCAGGGACCAGGGACCAGAGACCAGAGACCAGAGACCAGAGACCAGAGACCAGGGACCAGGGACCAGGGACCAGGGACCAGGGACCAGGGACCAGAGACCAGAGACCAGGGACCAGGGACCAGGGACCAGGGACCAGAGACCAGAGACCAGAGACCAGGGACCAGGGACCAGGGACCAGAGACCAGGACCAGGGACCAGACCAGACCAGAGACCAGGGCCAGGGCCAGAGACCAGGGACCAGAGACCAGGGACCAGAGACCAGGGACCAGAGACCAGAGACCAGGGACCAGGGACCAGAGACCAGAGACCAGAGACCAGAGACCAGAGACCAGAGACCAGGGACCAGGGACCAGGGACCAGGGACCAGGGACCAGGGACCAGGGACCAGGGACCAGAGACCAGAGACCAGAGACCAGAGACCAGAGACCAGAGACCAGAGACCAGAGACCAGAGACCAGGGACCAGGGACCAGGGACCAGGGACCAGGGACCAGAGACTAGGACCAGAGACTAGGACCAGAGACTAGGACCAGAGACTAGGACCAGAGACCAGGACCAGAGACCAGAGACCAGGGACCAGGGACCAGGGACCAGGGACCAGGGACCAGGGACCAGAGACCAGAGACCAGAGACCAGAGACCAGAGACCAGAGACCAGAGACCAGAGACCAGAGACCAGAGACCAGGGACCAGGGACCAGGGACCAGGGACCAGGGACCAGGACCAGAGACTAGGACCAGAGACTAGGACCAGAGACTAGGACCAGAGACTAGGACCAGAGACTAGGACCAGAGACCAGGACCAGAGACCAGAGACCAGAGACCAGAGACCAGAGACCAGAGACCAGAGACCAGAGACCAGAGACCAGAGACCAGAGACCGAGACCAGAGACCAGAGACCAGAGACCAGACCAGAGACCAGAGACCAGAGACCAGACCAGGAACCAGAGACCAGACCAGAGACCGAGACCAGAGACCAGAGACCAGGGCCAGAGACCAGAGACCAGACCAGAGACCAGGACCATCATCTCTTTAAACGCAGCTTCTCCATCGTCTCCTTCCACCATTTTATTTCGACTTTAGAGTGTAGAGTGTAGACTTTAGAGTGTAGACTTTAGAGTGTAGACTTTAGAGTGTAGACTTTAGAGTGTAGACTTTAGAGTGTAGAGTGTAGACTTTAGAGTGTAGAGTGTAGACTTTAGAGTGTAGACTTTAGAGTGTAGACTTTAGAGTGTAGACTTTAGAGTGTAGACTTTAGAGTGTAGACTTTAGAGTGTAGACTTTAGAGTGTAGACTTTAGAGTGTAGACTTTAGAGTGTAGAGTGTAGACTTTAGAGTGTAGACTTTAGAGTGTAGACTTTAGAGTGTAGACTTTAGAGTGTAGAGTGTAGACTTTAGAGTGTAGACTTTAGAGTGTAGAGTGTAGACTTTAGAGTGTAGAGTGTAGACTTTAGAGTGTAGACTTTAGAGTGTAGACTTTAGAGTGTAGACTTTAGAGTGTAGACTTTAGAGTGTAGACTTTAGAGCGTAGAGTGTAGACTTTGCTTGTTCTGATCAAACTTTTATCTGCAGTGGGTCGTGTGTCCAGCAGGTGGCGCCGTAGTGTTTCTTCTTCGCTCCTAATAATGGAGTCTGAAGTTGTGTTTTTAACTCTGGTCTTTGATGTTTTTTCTTTAAAGAATATTTTAAAAAGTAAACGTTTCTGAAACTCAGGACTAAACAGTGTTTTGTTCCAGAGCTGGCCCTGGAGGAAATCTGCCGCTCGGAGCCCGACGACGACATGGATACGGACTCCTGACTCCTGATTGGACGAGGCGGCGCTGGCTCCCGATTGGACGAGGCGGCGCTGGCTCCTGATTGGACGAGGCGGCGCTGGCTCCCGATTGGACGAGGCGGCGCTGGCTCCCGATTGGACGAGGCGGCGCTGGCTCCCGATTGGACGAGGCGGTGCTGGCTCTTTATTTGACGAGGCGGCGCTGGCTCCTGATTGGACGAGGCGGCGCTGGCTCCTGATTGGACGAGGCGGCGCTGGCTCCCGATTGGACGAGGCGGCGCTGGCTCTTGATTGGACGAGGCGGCGCTGGCTCCTGATTGGACGAGGCGGCGCTGGCTCCTGATTGGACGAGGCGGCGCTGGCCCCTGATTGGACGAGGCGGCGCTGGCTCTTGATTGGACGAGGCGGCGCTGGCTCTTGATTGGACGAGGCGGCGCTGGCTCAGACAGATTTTTGGACAGATTTTTCACATAAATGTGTCACGTGTAATAAATGTTTGTGTGAAGCGAGTGCCGTTTGTTTCTCGGGCGTCAAACAGACACAGAACACTCTGAGCTCGCGCTTCACAGTGAAAAGGCCCCGGGTTCGATTCCCGGGCGACACGAGGCTTTTCTGTGTGGAGTTTGCATGTTCTCCCCGTGTCTGCATAGGCTCCTCCCACTAAACACAGGTACAACAGGCTCCTCCCACTAAACACAGGTACAACAGGCTCCTCCCACTAAACACAGGTACAACAGGCTCCACCCACTAAACACAGGTACAACAGGCTCCTCCCACTAAACACAGGTACAACAGGCTCCACCCACTAAACACAGGTACAATAGGCTCCTCCCACTAAACACAGGTACAACAGGCTCCTCCCACTAAACGCAGGTACAATAGGCTCCTCCCACTAAACACAGGTACAACAGGCTCCTCCCACTATAAACATGTACAATAGGCTCCTCCCGCTATAAACATGTACAACAGGCTCCTCCCACTAAACACAGGTACAATAGGCTCCACCCACTAAACACATGTACAATAGGCTCCACCCACTAAACACATGTACAATAGGCTCCACCCACTAAACACAGGTACAATAGGCTCCACCCACTAAACACAGGTACAACAGGCTCCTCCCACTAAACACAGGTACAACAGGCTCCTCCCACTAAACACAGGTACAACAGGCTCCTTCCACTAAACACAGGTACAACAGGCTCCTCCCACTAAACACAGGTACAATAGGCTCTTCCCACTAAACACAGGTACAACAGGCTCCACCCACTAAACACAGGTACAATAGGCTCCTCCCACTAAACACAGGTACAACAGGCTCCTCCCACTAAACACAGGTACAATAGGCTCTTCCCACTAAACACAGGTACAACAGGCTCCACCCACTAAACACAGGTACAACAGGCTCTTCCCACTAAACACAGGTACAACAGGCTCCACCCACTAAACACAGGTACAACAGGCTCCTCCCACTAAACACAGGTACAATAGGCTCTTCCCACTAAACACAGGTACAACAGGCTCCACCCACTAAACACAGGTACAATAGGCTCCTCCCACTAAACACAGGTACAATAGGCTACCTGTGGCAGAGTGGTTAGCATGTGTGGCAGAGTGGTTAGCCTGTGTGGCAGAGCGGTTAGCCTGTGTGGCAGAGCGGTTAGCCTGTGGCACAGTGGTTAGCATGTGTGGCAGAGTGGTTAGCCTGTGTGGCAGAGCGGTTAGCCTGTGGCACAGTGGTTAGCATGTGTGGCAGAGTGGTTAGCATGTGGCAGAGTGGTTAGCTCTGTGTGGCAGAGTGGTTAGCCTGTGGCAGAGTGGTTAGCATGTGTGGCAGAGTGGTTAGCATGTGTGGCAGAGTGGTTAGCATGTGGCAGAGTGGTTAGCTCTGTGTGGCAGAGTGGTTAGCCTGTGGCAGAGTGGTTAGCCTGTGGCAGAGTTGTTAGCATGTGTGGCAGAGTGGTTAGCCTGTGGCAGTGTGGTTAGCCTGTGGCAGAGTGGTTAGCATGTGTGGCAGAGTGGTTAGCCTGTGGCAGAGTGGTTAGCATGTGTGGCGGAGTGGTTAGCCTGTGGCACAGTGGTTAGCATATGTGACAGAGTGGTTAGCCTGTGGCACAGTGGTTAGCCTGTGGCAGAGTGGTTAGCCTGTGGCGGAGTGGTTAGCCTGTGGCACAGTGGTTAGCCTGTGGCGGAGCGGTTAGCCTGTGGCGGAGCGGTTAGCCTGTGGCGGAGCGGTTAGCCTGTGTGGGAAGCTGGTTGTACAGGCGGAGAAGCGGTTAGCCTGTGTGGCGGAGCGGTTAGCCTGTGTGGCGGAGCGGTTAGCCTGTGGCAGAGCGGTTAGTCTGTGGCACAGTGGTTAGCTCTGTGTGGCACAGTGGTTAGCCTGTGGCAGAGTGGTTAGCCTGTGGCACAGTGGTTAGCCTGTGGCACAGTGGTTAGCCTGTGGCAGAGTGGTTAGCATGTGTGGCGGAGTGGTTAGCCTGTGGCAGAGTGGTTAGCCTGTGGCAGAGTGGTTAGCATATGTGACAGAGTGGTTAGCCTGTGGCACAGTGGTTAGCCTGTGGCGGAGTGGTTAGCCTGTGGCGGAGCGGTTAGCCTGTGGCGGAGCGGTTAGCCTGTGGCGGAGCGGTTAGCCTGTGGCGGAGCGGTTAGCCTGTGTGGCGGAGCGGTTAGCCTGTGGCGGAGCGGTTAGCCTGTGTGGCGGAGCGGTTAGCCTGTGTGGCGGAGCGGTTAGCCTGTGTGGCGGAGTGGTTAGCCTTTGGCAGAGTGGTTAGTCTGTGGCACAGTGGTTAGCCTGTGGCAGAGTGGTTAGCCTGTAGCGGAGTGGTTAGCCTGTGGCGGAGTGGTTAGCATGTGTGGCGGAGTGGTTAGCCTGTGGCAGAGTGGTTAGCCTGTGGCAGAGTGGTTAGCATGTGTGGCGGAGTGGTTAGCCTGTGGCAGAGTGGTTAGCCTGTGGCAGAGTGGTTAGCATATGTGACAGAGTGGTTAGCCTGTGGCACAGTGGTTAGCCTGTGGCGGAGTGGTTAGCCTGTGGCGGAGTGGTTAGCCTGTGGCGGAGTGGTTAGCCTGTGGCGGTGTGGTTAGCCTGTGTGGGAGTGGTTAGCCTGTGGAGCGGTTAGCCTGTGTGTGAGAGGTTAGCCTGTGTGGCGGAGCGGTTAGCCTGTGTGGCGGAGTGGTTAGCCTTTGGCAGAGTGGTTAGTCTGTGGCACAGTGGTTAGCCTGTGGCAGAGTGGTTAGCCTGTAGCGGAGTGGTTAGCCTGTGGCGGAGTGGTTAGCCTGTGGCAGAGTGGTTAGCCTGTGGCAGAGTGGTTAGCCTGTGGCAGAGTGGTTAGCCTGTGGCACAGTGGTTAGCCTGTGGCGGAGTGGTTAGCCTGTGGCGGAGTGGTTAGCCTGTGGCGGAGTGGTTAGCCTGTGGCACAGTGGTTAGCCTGTGGCACAGTGGTTAGCCTGTGGCAGAGTGGTTAGCCTGTGGCAGAGCGGTTAGCCTGTGGCGAAGCGGTTAGCCTGTGGCGGAGCGGTTAGCCTGTGGCGGAGCGGTTAGCCTGTGGCGGAGCGGTTAGCCTGTGGCGGAGCGGTTAGCCTGTGGCGGAGCGGTTAGCCTGTGTGGCAGAGCGGTTAGCCTGTGGCAGAGCGGTTAGCCTGTGTGGCGGAGCGGTTAGCCTGTGTGGCGGAGCGGTTAGCCTGTGGCACAGTGGTTAGCCTGTGGCAGAGTGGTTAGCTCTGTGTGGCACAGTGGTTAGCCTGTGGCGGAGTGGTTAGCCTGTAGCGGAGTGGTTAGCCTGTGGCACAGTGGTTAGCCTGTGGCAGAGTGGTTAGCCTGTGGCAGAGTGGTTAGCTCTGTGTGGCACAGTGGTTAGCCTGTGCTTAGCCTGAGGTTGTGGGTTAGATTCCTGACCTTTACTTTGGGACTTTATAGATTGTAATGAAAAGCTGAAGGTCTGAGATTCTTCTACAATTACAGCCCCATGATCCACAGCAGCAGCAGCTCACATGATCACGACCCGAGCACGCGGGAGGAGGGGGGGAGAGAGAGGGGAGAGAGGGAGAGAGAGAGAGAGGGGAGAGAGAGGAGAGAGGAGGGGAGGAGAGAGAGGAGGAGGAGAGAGAGAGAGGAGAGGGAGGGAGAGGAGAGGGAGAGGGGGGAGAGAGAGGAGGAGGGAGGGAGGGAGAGGGGAGAGAGGAGAGGGGAGGAGAGGAGGGGGAGGAGAGGGGGGGAGAGGGGGAGAGACAGAGAGGGAGGAGGAGGAGAGAGAGGAGGGGAGAGAGAGAGGAGAGGGAGGAGAGAGAGGGAGGGAGGAGGAGAGAGAGAGGGAGGAGAGGGGAGGGCAGAGAGGGGGAGGAGAGAGGAGAGAGAGGAGGGAGAGAGAGAGAGGGGGGAGGAGAGAAGAGGAGAGAGGGAGGGGAGAGAGAGAGGAGGAGGAGGACAGGAGAGAGAGAGGGGAGGGAGGAGGAGGAGGAGAGAGGAGAGGGGGGGGAGAGGGGAGGGAGGAGGAGGGGGGAGGGATGAGAGAGAAAGGAGGAGGAGAGAGAGAAGAGGGGGAGGAGAGAGAGAGGGAGGGGGGGAGAGAGAGAGGAGAGGAGGGGGAGAGAGGGGAGGAGGAGAGAGAGGGGAGGAGGAGGAGGGGTGGAGGAGGGGGGGAGAGAGAGAGAGAAGAGGGGGAGGAGAGAGAGGGAGGGGGGGATAGAGAGAGGAGAGGGAGGTGAGAGGGAGGAGAGAGAGAGGAGGGGGAGGGAGAGAGAGAGAGGAGGAGGGAGGAGAGAGAGAGAGGGGGGAGAGAGGAGAGAGAGAGAGGGAGAGAGAGAGAGGGAGAGGGAAGAGGAGGGGGAGAGAGGAGAGAGGGGGGGGAGGGGAGAGGGGGGAGGGACAGAGAGAGAGAGGGGAGAGAGAGAGAGAGGAGGGGAGAAGGAGGAGGAGGGAGGGAGGGGAGAGAGAGGGAGGAGAGGGAGAGACAGAGAGGGAGGAGGAGGAGGAGGAGGGGAGAGAGAGAGGAGGGGGGGAGAGAGAGAGAGGAGGGGAGGAGAGAAGAGGAGAGAGAGGAGAGGAGAGAGAGGGAGAGAGGAGGGGAGGAGGAGAGAGAGAGGGGGAGGAGGGGAGGAGGAGGAGGAGAGAGAGAGAGAGGGAGGGGAGGGAGAGAGAGGAGGGGAGGGGAGGGAGGAGAGAGAGGGAGGAGGAGATAGAGGGGAGGAGGAGGAGAGAGAGAAAGGAGGAGGGGAGGGGGAGGAGGAGAGAGAGAAGAGGGGGGGGAGAGAGAGAGAGGGAGAGAGGGAGAGAGAGAGAGGGAGAGAGGAGAGGGAGAGAGAGAGGGAGAGGAGGGAGAGAGAGGGGAGGAGGAGGAGAGGAGGAGGGGGAGAGAGAGAGGGAGAGAGGGAGGGGGGAGAGGAGGACAGGAGAGAGAGAGAGGAGAGAGGGGAGGAGGGGGAGAGAGGGGGGGAAGAGAGGGGGAGAGGAGAGGGGGGAGGACAGAGAGAGAGAGAGAGGGGAGGAGGGGAGAGAGAGGGAGGGGGAGAGAGAGAGGAGGGGAGAAGGAGGAGGAGGGGGGGAGGAGGAGAGAGAGGGAGGAGAGGGGAGGAGGAGAGGAGGAGGGGGAGAGAGAGAGGAGAGGGGGGAGAGGAGGACAGGAGAGAGAGAGGGGAGGAGAGGGGGGGAGGGAGAGAGAGGGGAGGAGAGAGAGAGGGGGGGAGGGAGAGAGGGAGGGAGAGGGAGGAGGGGGGCAGGAGGAGGAGGGGGAGGGGGAGGGGAGAGAAGAGGGAGGGGAGAGAGAGAGAGAGAGGGGAGGAGGGGACTGACACATCCACCTGGACCAGAACCATCAGGAGGATCATCTAATGAGGGACAGTTCCTCTGGACAGACGAGGGAAGGGCAGAAAGAGAAAACATGTGAACAGCAATGAACAGATCCAGTTGAAGTAAAACCTTAAATGTTGTTGATAAAGTAGAACCAGAGGACAGTGTGAGCTCAGACTCCTCCAGCACAGCAGGGGGCAGCAGAGGGGTTTATGACATCAACTCTGACAGAGGAGGAGGAGCCTGGGCCCCTTTAACATGAACAGGAGCTGGTTCAGATCTTAGTCCTGATTCTTTTAGTCAGTTATTTTCTCTGTCTCGGTTTCTGTTGCTCAAGACTTGAACTCAAAATCTTTAAACACAATGTCAGAATGACCCGGCTCAGTCTGGTTCAGACCGGTTCAGACCTGGTTTAGTCCTGGTTCAGACCCGGTTCAGACCCGGTTCAGACCCGGTTCAGACCTGGTTCAGGGTTTATTGACAGAGTGAGGTTGGTGATCACAGTCAGACGCTGCTCATTACAGCACGTGCACGCTCATACCAGCCTCGTGCACGCTCACAGAGGCACGTGCACGTGAGTGTGCACGAGGCACATGTCCCTCACCTGATTCTGACCCCGAGAAACCAAAAGAGCCGACCTGAACTCACTGCCCCACTGGTTTAGT